>ML343107.1:0-17525 GCA_005239505.1 Nicotiana paniculata | reverse complement strand
GTATGTTAAGACATATCCTGAAGTTAACAATGTATTTTTTTGTAACATGTAGGTTGATGAAAAACTTGCAGATTTTAGGAAAATTGTCTTTGTAGAACTCGGTAGCCTTCGAGTGCTAATAAACGACTCTGTCAGGACTGTTTTGCAGTTGATAAGTAGTCAAAATGACCAAGCTGATGCAAAGGTAAGATTTGAATTTTATTTATATAACAAAACAATTTATGGAACCTCTAAAATATATATACAAACTAATATAAAAATTTCAGTTTGCTGGTAGTTCAACAAAAAATAATGACCAACAAAAAGACATGAAAAATCAGCAATTTCAGTTCAATAGTGGGGAATAAGTGCAGGCCAGCACCAGCAAAACAGGTATCTACAAAATATCTACACTTTATCTACAATTAGCTACAGATTATCTACAACATATCTACACTTATCTACAAAATATCTACAATACATTATATATACAGAATATATACAATTCAATACAACATATTGTAGTTTGAAAACAGATAAATATTGATCTTATAACACACCTACATATCTCCTTAATCTGTCAAGCCACTATTATCCAGTATGATTCAACATTTTTAATGAAAAAAACAGAGCATGTTAAAGGTGAAATTGGTCAAGAAAATCTTCTAGCACGTGTTGATTTATATACACATTTTGAAGGTGTAGCTGATGAAGAGAATGCATGTATGAACTGGTATTCGGAGATATTTTCTTTACGTTTGAATATTTTTACCTTTTCTTATTAAGTAAGATATACATGGTGTTACAGAGAGGGAAGATATGAATGCACAGTCTCCAATTCAAGGAGTGACAATAGAAGCTCAAACAGAACAGGTGAATGAGGAAGATGACAATGCAGGTACAGAGGCACAGTATGTGAATGTAGGTGATTCAGAAGAATACGGAGGTGAGAAGAAGGAGGTTACACTTGATGATTTCGAGGTTCCTGATAACTTATCCCATTTGGTTAAGTTTGGCGAGCCTATACAAGATGATGCAACACATATGCATCCAGGTAGAACAAGGCAGCCGGGAAAGCATGCCCGATCACCATTTTTCCCTCTATACAGTTCTTATGGTAGCACCTCGGTTGGACCTCAAATTTTCAACCTCAAGCACCCATTTACTACTATTATTGGTGAAGATGTAGATCCTGAGGTGTTGGATCAATTCAACAAGTGGTTATACCACGGTACCGACAAAGGTTCAAAGAGATAGAATGCACAATTTGACACTTTGATTCCAGCATTCATCTTTTACATATCCACTTCATTGTACAATTTGTTTTTGATATCTATTTATTTTTATAGGAGGAAGGCTCCATATTCCATAAAGGACAACCAAATTAAGCCATGGTTAGACCTTGGAGTGGAAAAGGTTGACAAGAAGGAGCGGTTCTTTTCCATGGCACACCCCGGACAAGTCCTCAATGACTCGGTAAGAATCAATGTACCAAGTTTGTAGATATATTGTAGATAAATTGTAGATATGATTGTAGATGCTTTGTTTTCTTTTTGTAGTGTAATTGTAGTTATGTTGTAGATTATGTAGAATATTTGAAGATGACTTATAGTATAAATTGTAGATATCTTGTAGACATGACTGTAGATGATGTGTTTTCTGTTTGTAGTGTAATTCTAGGTATATTGTAGTTTTGTGTAGATTATTTAAAGATGACTTGTAGTATAAATTGTAGATATCTTGTAGACATGACTGTAGATGATGTGTTTTCTGTTTGTAGTGTAATTGTAGTTATATTGTAGTTTTGTGTATATTATTTGAAGTTGACTTGTAGTATAAATGCCAATTGTTTTTGTTGTAGCACATTGATGTTATAATGTATTACTTGATGAAAAGAGGCAAGTATGGCCCCCACAACAAGTGCAGGTTTACTACAACAAATTGTTTATTCAAGACCAGGATTGAACAAATTTATGAAAAGTTCCAAAATTCTCCTAAAGAAAATAAGTTTTCTGTTGTTAAACCCCAGGATGTTGTAGCAGAATATATATTGTGGTATAGACTACTTGCAAATGTTGCATGGGATGCAGTTGACTATGTCATCATGCCTGTCAACATTGTAGAAAATTTCCACTGGGTGTTGGTTTTTTTTGACATTGCAGACAGGCAACTTTATGCGTATGATTCCATGGTCTCTTCACGCAATCATAAATTTGTTGAATCTTGTGTCGACAAGTTTTCTGTTATTATCCCTTTGTATTTGTCATGTGCTGGTTTTTATGGGAAGTGTAAAGACATCAACTTCAAGAATACAAAGGCATACATTGAGAAATTTATTACCGACCCTCTTAACATTCAGTGGATCGTTGGAGAGATTCCATATCAAAAAGAATAAAAAAATATTCCTCTTTCTATACATTTTGCTCTTTTTTGTTTCTACTCATTTGGTAAATATTGACATTTTTTTGTTTTTGCAGCGACTGTAGTGTATTTGTTGCTGCCTTTGCGGAGTATGTTAGTCTTGGAGACTTGTCAATTCCCGCAGAAGACCTTTCTGATATTGACCAACATCGTAGACGCTATGAAGTGCTACTGTGGGACTATGCTAGAAAGAAGCAGGAAAATAGGGCAATTAGTGAAAGTGAGGTGACAGGGAGATTGGCAAGGAGAAAGGGTGCACCAGCTTTGAATGAGAAAACAAGAGTTCAGAGGAAGAAGAAGTAGTTGTCATGTCTATGTATGAATGTCACGACCCAATTTACCCTCCGAAAGGTATTGTGACGGCACCTAGTCTCTATGACTAGGTAAGCCTTGAATTTGCAAAAAATGACAGAATCACTAAAATAAAGCCAGAAAAAGAACTCACGTAGATATAACGTAGCTGCTCAGCATATACATTTACTTCCCAAAACCCGGAATGTCACCATATTCACAAGCTTTGTACTAGATGTAGCTCTATACAATGAAACAGTGGAAAACATTCAAGTCTTTTATGCCTATACTAGAGTAGAAGGTGACTCGTGGGATTATGCGGACGCGGCAGAATTACCTCGCGGTCTCCTGGATGCTGGGAAAACAACTCCTAGCCACGATACAGGATGTTGGTACCTGGATCTGCACATGGGGAAAACATGCATATGAAAGGGCGTGAGTACTCCACATTCGGTACTCTGTAAGTGCCAAGCCTAACCCCAGTCAAGTAGTGACGAGGTCAGGTTGAGGCCCTACTGAGTTTGTAAAAAAATAAGTCAATATATAATTTAAAACAGTGAAATACAGATAAGCAATTATAAACAGGATTAACAAAGACGGAAAGATTTAATAACAGAAAGAGAGCCCTCGGCTCAGCACATCATATATCTCAACAGTAAATGTGCAATGTAGTACACAAGGAAAGCTCCCGGATCTAAGTCCGTAGTCCCAATTTAAATATGCTATGCAGTACAAGGCGAAAGCTCTCGGATCTCTGTCTGTAGTCCCAATTTAAATATGCATTTCAGTACAGGGGAAAGCTCCTGGATCTCGGTCCGTAGTCCCAATTTAAATATGAAATGCAGTACAGGGGAAAGCTCCCGATCTCGGTCCGTAGTCCCAATTTAAATATGCAACGCAGAAGTATGTCAATTATGGCTTAAGTAAACAATCCAGGAAAAACAACAGGCAAGAATAGAGTAAAGCTACCAAAGCATGATGTAACTAGTAGCAAATAAGAGGAAATCAAGTCAGATCAGGTAGGCATGCTTACTCTTAAGCTATCTACTCTATTAATATGGAAACAATAATATGTGAATGAAAATGAGCGATTTCGTAGGAGTAAAAATAGGAATTTAGCAACAATGACCCGTGCACGCACTCATCACCTCGCGTACACGGCGTCCACATAACAAAATCAGTATAAAATGCCTAAGGGAAAGTCCCCAACACAGAATTAGGTGAGCCACTTACTTTGACTGCACTAATCAACTCAATACCACAGTCTTGCCACGAGTATCTGACTCCGGGTGGCCCAAATCTATTCAAATCGATTGCATGGTGTAAATATCACTTCAAGGGAACAAAATAGCTAATTATTTATACGCTAATACGCGAAAATCGCCCAAAAAGTCCTCCGGGCCCACATCTCGGAATCGGGTAAAATTTATATTTCCCGAACACCCATTCGCTCATGAACCCACTCGAACAAGAATCAACAAAATCCGCCGTCTAAATCTCCCTAAATCCTCAGATTTCTACTTGGGAAAATTTCATCCCATTTCCATGGTTTTTCGTCCAATTTCATTGATTAGATTGAGGAAAATGATAGAGATTATCAATATATAAAGGGATTAAGGTTAGAAAACGTTACTTATGATTCTCTTCTTCAAATCCCACTGAAAATCGCCAATTTCCGAGATCACAATCGATTTTGGAATTATGAAATTCAAACCCTCGGATTTTTGGTACAAATTGCCCAGACATTTTGCACCTGCGACAATGGGATCGCACCTGCGGTTCCGCACCTGCGGAAACCCAATCGCAGGTGCGGAAGTTCATTAAGTGGCCTTGGGTCGCACCTGCGGCACCCCTTTCGCACCTGCGTGCCCGCACCTCAGGAATTACCATCGCAGGTGCGGATATTCATTTAATGGACTAGGGTCGTACCTGCGGCACCCCCTTCGCACCTGCGGAAATACCATCGCAGGTGCGGATATTCATTTAATGGACTAGGGTCGTACCTGCGGCACCCCCTTCGCACCTGCGGAAATACCATCGCAGGTGCGAGACACCAGAACCAGAATGGTTAAGCTATTCTCAAATTCACAAAACTCACCCGTTGGGCATTCGAAACAACCCCGAGGCCCCCGGGACCTCAACCAAACCTACCAACTGACCCTAGTACCTTGTTCAAACTTGGTTGAGCCTTAAAAACACATCTCATAACATCAAAATTATCAATTATGCATAGATTTAAGCCTAAGAACTGAGGAAATTTCTAGAATTCACATCCGAGGTCGAAACACGTCTAAGCTCATCCGAATAACCTAAAATTTTGCACACAGGTCATAAACGACATTAAGGACCTACTATCGCTTACAGAAATCTATTCCGAGTCCGATATCAAAATCTCACCTATCGGCCAAAATCGCCGAAATTCTAACTTTCGCCAATTCAAGCCTAAATCCCCAACCGACCTCGAAAACAAATTCCGAACATGCTCTTAACCCCAAAATCACCCAACGGAGCTAACGGAGTCGACAGAATTCCATTCCAGATCCGTCTTCATACAGCTCTAGCTACGGCCAAATTTCTAAAGCTAAATTTCACATTTAGGCTATGTGTCCAAAATCACCCCCCATTTCATCACTCAACGCTCCGACAAGTTCCAATAACATAAATAGACATGGGAAACACGGAAAAATAGGGGATCGGGCGCTAATTCTTAAAATGACCGACCGGGTCGTTACATCCTCCCCCTCTTAAGAAAATTGTTCGTCCTCGAATGAGCATAGAAACATACCTGAAGCTGGTAAAAGATGAGGGTACTGACTCCGCATATCCTGCTCAGTCTCCCAAGGTGCCCCCTCGACTGAACCTTTACTGATGCAATATCCTTTAACCTGAGCTTTCTGATCTGCCTGTCCAATATAGGCACAGGCTCCTTAACATATGATAGATCCTTGTCCAATTGGACTGAGCTGAAATCCAAGACATGAGTCAGGTCACCGTGATACTTCCGGAGCATGGAGACGTGGAACACCAGATGAACCCCTGCTAGGCTGGGAGGTAGGTCTAGCTCATAAGCAGCCTCCCCAACACGTCGCAACACCTCAAAAGGGACAATAAATCTCGGACTCAGCTTGCCTTTCTTCTCGAATCTCATGACTCACTTCATAGGCGATACCCGAAGCAAAACCCGATCACTAGCCATAAATGCCAAGTCACGAACCTTCCGGTCCGCATAGCTCTTCTCCCTGGACTGAGCTGTGTGAAGTCTCTCCTGAATAACCTTCACCTTGTCCAGGGCATCCTAAACCAAGTCTGTACCCAACAATCGGGCCTCGCCCGGTTCAAACCATCCCACGGGAGACCTGCACTGCCTACCATACAAAGCCTCATACGGCGCTATCTGAATGCTGGATTGGTAGTTTTTGTCATAAGCAAACTCTTCAAGAGGCAAGTATCGATCCCATGACCCTCCAAAATCTATCACACAGGCACGGAGCATATCCTCGAGAATTTGATTCGTGCGCTCGGACTGCCCGTCTATCTGAGGGTGAAAGGATGTACTCAACTCTACCCTGGTGTCTAAGTCCTGTTGAACGGCTCTCCAGAACCGTGAAGTGAACTGTGTACCTCTGTCTGAAATGATAGATACTGGAATACCGTGGAGGCTAACAATCTCTCTGATATAAATCTCAGCCAACCTCTCCGATGAATATGTAGTCAGTACTGAAAGGAAATGGGCTGATTTGGTCAGCCGATCCACAATCACCCAAATAACATCATGCTTCCTCAAAGTCCGAGGAAGTCCAACCACAAAGTCCATGGTGATCCACTCCCACTTCTACTCTGGAAGCTCAATCTGTTGAAGTAACCCTCCCGGTCTCTGATGCTCACATTTGACTTGCTGACAGTTGAGACACTTGGCTAAAAACTCCACTATATCTTTCTTCATGCTTTGCCACCAATAGTGTTGTCTCAGATCCTGGTACATCTTCGTGGTACGCGGATGGATGGAATACCGCGAATTATGGGCCTCCTCAAGAATCAATTCCCGAATCCCATCCACGTGGGGCACACAGATACAGCCCTGCATCCTCATCACCCCATCATTTCTTATAGTCGCATCCCTGACATCACCCCGACGGACCCTATCCTGAATAACCAAAAGGTGGGAATCATCATACTGGCGCTCTCTTATACGGTCATGAAGGGAAGATCGAGCAACCACACAAGCTAATACCCGGCAAGGCTCAGAAAGATCCAACCTCACGAACTGACTGGCTAAGGACTGAACATCTAAGGCTAGAGGCATCTCAGCTGCATGAAGGTATGCCAAACTCCCCAAACACTCCGCCCGGCGACTCAAGGTGTTGACCACCACATTGGCCTTCCCCGGGTGGTATAATATAGTGATGTCATAGTTCTTTAGCAACTCCAACCACCTACACTGGCGCAAATTTAGATCCTTCTGCCTGAATATGTGCTGCAAACTCCGATGATCCGTGAATATCTCACACGGAACACCATATAAATAATGACGCCATATCTTCAGGGCGTGAAAAATCGCTGCCAACTCGAGGTCATGAACAAGGTAGTTTTTCTCATGGACCTTCAACTATCTGGACGCGTAGGCAATCACCCTACCGTCCTGCATCAACACCGCTCCCAAGCCAATCCTCGAAGCATCACAATAAACTGTATAGGATCCGGAACCGGTAGGAAAAACCAACACAAGAGCTGTAGTCAGGGCTCTCTTGAGCTTCTGAAAGCTCTCATCACACTCCTCAGTAAATATAAAAGATGCACCCTTCTGGGTCAGTCTGGTCGTAGGCGCTGAAATAGATGAAAATCCCTCCACAAAACGGCGATAATACCCTGCCAAACCGAGGAAACTGCGGATCTCAGTAGCTAAGGACGGTCTGGGCCAACTCTGTACCGCCTTCGCCTTCTTCGGATCCACCTTGATCCCATCCGAAGACACCACGTGGCCTAGGAATTCCACAGAATCAAGCCAAAATTCACACTTAGAAAAACTTGGCATACAACTTCTTCTCCCTCAATGTCTGAAGCACGGTCCTACAGTGCTGCTCATAGTCCTCCTGGGACCTCGAATATACAAGAATGTCATTAATGAACACAATGACGAAAGTATCAAGATAAGCCTGAAATATGCTGTGCATCAGATGCATGAAGGTTGTTTAGGCATTGGTCAGCCCAAATGACATAACAAGGAACTCATAGTGGCCATATCTGGTGGGCGTGAAAAATCGCTGCCAACTCGAGGTCATGAACAAGGTAGTTTTTCTCATGGACCTTCAACTATCTGGACGCATAGGCAATCACCCTACCGTCCTGCATCAACACCGCTTCCAAGCCAATCCTCGAAGCATCACAATAAACTGTATAGGATCCGGAACCGGTAGGGAAAACCAACACAAGATCTGTAGTCAGGGATCTCTTGAGCTTCTGAAAGCTCTCATCACACTCCTCATTACATATAAAAGATGCACCCTTCTGGGTCAGTCTGGTCGTAGGCGCTGAAATAGATGAAAATCCCTCCACAAAATGGCGATAATACCCAGCCAAACCGAGGAAACTGCGGATCTCAGTAGCTGAGGACGGTCTGGGCCAACTCTGTACCGCCTCCACCTTCTTCGGATCCACCTTGATCCCATCCGAAGACACCACGTGGCCTAGGAATTCCACAGAATCAAGCCAAAATTCACACTTAGAAAAACTTGGCATACAACTTCTTCTCCCTCAATGTCTGAAGCACGGTCCTACAGTGCTGCTCATAGTCCTCTTGGGACCTAGAATATACAAGAATGTCATCAATGAACACAATGACGAAAGTATCAAGATAAGCCTGAAATATGTTGTGCATCATATGCATGAAGGTTGCTGAGGCATTGGTCAGCCCAAATGACATAACAAGGAACTCATAGTGGCCATATCTGGTCCTGAAGGCAGTCTTCGGGATATCCGGTTCCCGAATCTTCAACTGATGATAACTAGAATGTAGATCAATCTTGGAGAACACTCTAGCACCCTGTAATTGGTCAAATAGATCATCAATGCGAGGCAATGGGTACCTGTTCTTCACTGTCCTTATTCAGCTGCCGGTAGTCAATACACATACGCATCGAGCCATCCTTTTTCTTCACAAATAATACCGGAGCGCCCCAAGGTGATACACTAGGCCTGATGAATCCCTTCTCTAGAAACTCCTGTAACTTCTCCTTCAACTCCTTCAAATCAGGAGGAGCCATGCGATAAGGAGGAATGGAAATGGGCTGAGTGCCCGACAACAAGTCAATGCCGAAATCAATGTCTCTATCGGGCGGCATATCCGGAAGATCAGCTAGAAGTACATCAGAATAGTCCCTGACAACTGGAACTGACTCAACTGTAGGGGTCTCAGCACTAACATCTCTCGCATAAGCCAAATATGCATCACAACCTTTTTTATCCATTCGCTGAGCCTTAAGAAAAGAAATGACTCGGAAAAGAGTATACTTCAAGGAACCTCTCCACTCTAACCTCGGAAATCCTGGCATAGTCAGCGTCACGGTCTTGGCGGGACAATCAAGAATAGCATAATAGGGAGACAGCCAGTCCATAGCCAATATAACATCGAAATCTACCATACTAAGTAGTAGCAAATCAGCTCTGGTCTCAAAACCACTGATATTAATCAAACATGACCGATATACGCAGTCCACAATAAGAGAATCTTCCACCGGAGTAGAAACATAAACTGGGGAACTCAAAGAGTCCGGGCTATCCCTAGATGTGAAGCAAAATAGGAAGACAGATATGAATATGTAGAGCCTGGTTCAAATAATACCGATGCATCCCTATGACAAATGGGAACAATACCTGTAATGACTGAATCTGGATCAATGGCCTCGGACCTGGCCGGAAGAGCATAGTACCTGACCTGGCCTCTCCCTCTAGGGCGACCTCGACCCCCCCGACCTCCACCTCGAGCTGCCTGAGGTGGTGGGGTATCATCTAGGGATGGAAGAATAGTTGGGGGACCTGGTGGAAGACGTGGAGCCTGATAAATCTGAGGGGGTGCACCCTGATAAGTCTGAGGTCGTGCGACCCTCCTCACCCTAGGGAAATATTTGATCATATGATGTGGGTCACCACACTCAAAGCAACCCCTCGGAGGACGTGGCGGCCGCTGCTGACTCTGAACTGGCCTGCTGGGCTGGCCAGTGCTAGCACCTCAAGCAGGAGGCACCTGAGATACTGGTGGTGTATAATAAGGCTCCTGAGGTCTAGGAGGAGCTGGAATACTTCTGGCTGCTGTGAGAACTGAATGAACAGGGTGACTCACGAAATCCTCTACCATAGCGTGCTGCTGGTGCACGGGGTCCTGAAAAATGACCAGTATCTCGAGACCTCTTGGCCTCTCTCTCCTCCCTATCCCGGGCTAACATAGTCTCAATCCTCCGGGCAATACTCACGGCCTGCTGATAAGTAATATCGGTCTCCAACTCTCTGGCCATGCTGGTACGAATACTGGGGTGGAGTCCCTCAATAAAGCGCTGAACCCTCTTTCTGACAGTGATAACCAAAGTTGGTGCATGGCGAGCCAAATCACTGAAACGGACTGCATACTCTGACACAGTAATGGAACCCTAGCGTAGCTGCTCAAACTCCGCACACCAAGCATCCCTGAAGATCTGGGGGACAAACTCAAGTAAGAACATCTCGGAAACCTGAGCCCAAGTAAGTTAAGCTGCCTCGTCCGGTCTACTAAGCTCAAAAGCACGCCACCACTGATAGGTTGCTCCCCTCAGCTGGAAAGCAGTGAAAGAAACCCCACTCGTCTCCACAATACACATAGTGCGGAGAATGTGATGACACCCCTCAAGAAAACCCAGGGCGTCATCTGAATCTAGTCCGCTGAAATTGGGTGGGTGGTACTTCTTGTACCTCTCAAGTCGGAGTTGCTCTGCCTCAGGAACAAATATCCTAGTCTCATGTTGAGCTGGAGCTACTGGGGGCATAGGAATATACTCTGGGACCTGCCCAATATGAACTCTCTACTCAGGAGTACGGGCCGCGGGAGTTTGTGTCCCTCCTCCGGCCTGGGATGTAGCTGGAGATATCGGGAGTTGACCCGCCTGACACAGAGTACTGAAGGCACTCAAGAACTGGACCAATGTCTCCTGGAGGTCTGGAGTAACAGTAGGGACCTCTTGTGCCCCCCTCACTGTAGCTGCTGGGGGATCCTCTGCCTCTGCTCTAAGCGGTGCTCGGGCTGCACCGCATGCTCGTCCCCTGCCCTGGCCCCTAACTCTGGTGGCTCTGACTGGGGGCTCGGGTGCCTGGTCATCAGTACGTCCGATACGGGTACGAACCATCTGCAAGAAAGAATAGAATAGAGTTTAAGAATTTGATGATAACAACTAGCTTGATAAGGAATTCCAAAGAATTGATTGTTCTTAACAGTTACATAGCCTCCCGAAGATAGATACAGACGTCTCCGCACCGATCCGCGAGACTCTAATAAACCGACTTGTGACTCCTATGAACCTAGACGCTCTGATACCAATTTGTCACGACCCAATTTACCCTCCGAAAGATATCGTGATGGCACCTAGTCTTTATGACTAGGTAAGCCTAGAATTTGCGAAAAATGACAGAATCAATAAAATAAAGACAGAAAAATAACTCAAGTAGATATAACGTAGCTGCTCAACATATACATTTATTTCCCAAAACCCGGAATATCACCATAGTCACAAGCTCTGTACTAGATTTATCTCTATACAATGAAACTGTGGAAAAACATACAAGTCTTCTATGCCTATACTAGAGTAGAAGGGTACTCGTGGGATTCTGTGGACGCGGTAGAATTACCTCGCGGTCTCCTGGCTGCAGGGAGAACGACTCCTAGCCACGATACTGGATGCCGGTACCTGGATCTGCACATGGGGAAAACATGCGCAGGA
Source organism: Nicotiana paniculata (assembly GCA_005239505.1). NCBI lineage: Eukaryota > Viridiplantae > Streptophyta > Magnoliopsida > Solanales > Solanaceae > Nicotiana > Nicotiana paniculata. Next base: position 5,874 of record ML343107.1, on the reverse strand, counting down.
AAGGGCGTGAGTATTCCATATTCGGTACTCCGTAAGTTCCAAGCCTAACCCCAGTTAAGTAGTGACGTGGTCAGGTTGAGGCCCTACTGAGTTTGTAAAAGACCAAGTCAATATATAATTTAAAACAGTGAAATACAGATAAGCAATGATAAACAGGATTCACGAAGATGGAAAGATTTAATAACAGAAAGAGAGCCCTCGGCTCAGCACATCATATATCTCAACAGTAAATGTACAATGCAGTACACGGGGAAAGCTCCCGGATCTTAGTCCGTAGTCCCAATTTAAATATGCTATGCAGTACAGGGAGAAAGCTCCCGGATCTCTGTCGGTAGTCCCAATTTAAATATGCATTTCAGTACAGGGGGAAAGCTCCCGGATCTCGGTCCGTAGTCCCAATTTAAATATGCATTTCAGTACAGGGGGAAAGCTCCCGGATCTCGGTCCGTAGTCCCAATTTAAATTTGAAATGCAGTACAGGGGGAAATCTCCCGGATCTCGGTGCGTAATCCCAATTTAAATATGCAAAGCAGAAGTATGCCAATTATGTCTTAAGTAAACAATCCAGGAAAAACAACAGGCAAGAATAGAGTAAAGCTACCAAAGCATGATGTGACTAGTAGCAAATAAGAGGAAATCAAGTCAGAACAGGTAGGCATGCTTACTCTTAAGCTATCTACTCTATTAAGATGGAAGCAGTAATATGTGAATGAAAATGAGCGATTTTGTAGGAGTAAAAATAGGAATTTAGCAACAATGACCCGTGTACGCACTCGTCACCTCGCGTACACGGCATCCACACAACAAAATCAGTATAAAATGCCTAAGGGAAAGTCCCCAACACAGAATTAGGCGAGCCACTTACTTTGACTGCACTAATCAACTCAATACCACAGTCTTGCCACGGGTATCTGACTCCGGGTGGCCCAAATCTATTCAAATCGATTGCATGGTGTAAATATCACTTCAAGGGAACAAAATAGCTAATTATTTATAAGCTAATACGAAAAATAAGGAAAATCACCCAAAAAGTCCCCCGGGCCCACGTCTCGGAATCGGGTAAAATTTATATTTCCCGAACAACCATTCGCTCATGAAGCCACTCGAACAAGAATCAACAAAATCCGACGTCTAAATCTCCCTAAATCCTCAGAGTCCTACTTGGGAAAATTTCATCCCATTTCGTAGTTTTTCATCCAATTTCAGTGATTAGATTGAGGAATATGATAGAGATTATCGATATATAAAGGGATTAAGGTTAGAAAACGTTACCTATGATTCTCCTCTTCAAATCCCATTGAAAATCCCCAAGTTCTGAGCTCACAATCGATTTTGGAATTATGAAATTCAAACCCTCAAATTTTTGATATAAACTGCCCAGACATTTCACACCTGCGACACTGGGATCGCACATGCTGAAACCCAATCGCAGGTGCGGAAGTTCATTAAGTGGCCTTGGGTCGCACCTGCGGCACCCCTTTCGCACATGCGTGCCCGCACCTCCGGAATTACCATTGCACGTGCGAAAATTCATTTAATGGCCTGGGGTCACACCTGCGACACCCCCTTCACACCTGCGTGTCCGCACCTGCAGAAATACCATCGCAGGTGCGAGACACCAGAACCAGAATGGTTTAGCTGTTCTCAAATTCACAAAACTCACCCGTTGGGCATCCGAAACAACCCCGAGGCCCCCGCGACCTCAACCAAATCTACCAACTGACCCTAGTACCTTGTTCAAACATTGTCGAGCCTTAAAAACACAACTCATAACATCAAAATCATCAATTATGCATAGATTCAAGCCTAAGAACTTAGGAAATTTCTAGAATTCACATCCGACGCCGAAACACGTCTAAGCTCATCCGAATGACCTCAAAATTTTCACACAGGTCGTAAAAGACATTACAGACCTGCTGTCGCTTTCGGAAATCCATTCCGAGTTCGATATCAAAATCTCCAAAATTCTAACTTTCGCCAATTCAAGCCTAAATCCCCAACCGACCTCGAAAAAACATCCTGAACACGCTCCTAACCCCGAAATCACCCAACGGAGCTAACGGAGTCGACAGAATTCTATTCCGAATTCTTCTTCACACAGCTCTAGCTACGGCCAGATTTCTAAAGCTAAATTCCACATTTATGGACTATGTGTCCAAAATCATCCCGGATTTCATCACTCAACGCTCCGACAATTTCCAATAACATAAATAGACATGGGAGACACGGCAAAATAGGGGATCGGGGCGCTAATTCTTAAAACGACCGACCGGGTCGGTACAATGAAACATGTAGTCTAGTTGTTTCGTTGATGCTAGTTTAGAAGAAAGATAGTACACAAGTTTTTGAACAATATTTTTGTGTTTTAATTGTAGAAGACTTGCGCTACACTCAGTAGCCTTTGTTTTGTTTTTCTCTATCCAGTTTAGTAGTTCAAATGAAAACAACCTGTTGGTTCTATCTTCACTTGTTCGATTGTTTATAGTACTTGTTCTTCATTATTTAATCATATAAATCCTTTCCAACTGAATTTCTTTACTGTTATGTCTGTCAACTAAAAAATATGTAGTTATTTTGTTGTTAGAATACAAATTATCTTCAAATAAACTACAAAATATCTACAATCTGGGAACACTGAATGTTAAAATTGTAGAAAATATTGTATATAATTTTGTAGTTCAATCTGTATATAATTTGTAGAAAATATATAACAATGTGTTTATTCTGACAATTTCATTTGTTTTAATATCTTGTTGTATTTAATTTTTATATATAAATCCTTTCCTACTGATTTAAAATGTAGTTATTCTGTCAATCCAAGTTAATTTAAAATCCTATTGTAGTTGTATTGTAGATAAATTGTAGATAAATATTAACTACTATGTAAAGGATCCTTGAGATAGTAAAAAACAAATCACTCTATGAAAGTATTATGTCAATACATAAAAAGATTTTAACAAAAAGAGAAAAAAATTGAAACTAACTACATTATGATCTTAAAAAATTTCAACAATTACACACAAAACTCTGTTATCCTGAACACACTAACAATTCTTTTGAAATACTCTGTTAACTATATGAAATTTATTTCTTTTTGGGCGCATTCTTGCAAGATATTTTGTTATGTCCTTCACCTCCACAGTTGCCACTTGACATCTTGTACTTATTTGAATTATTTCATCATATGTTTTGTATCTTTATTTTTGAGGTCTTCCTGGCTGCCTTTTCCCTCCTGTAGGTGGATGTACTACTTCATCAGATATATGTTGTGGCACATTCCATTTGCTTTCATCAGGAAGGGGATTTACTGGTATTTCATACGTACGCAATAGGCTCTCCCTTGTGTAAAACAACGAGCAATAGTTTTCATAAGATTCATTCTTGTGCCTTAAAGCAGCCAAATCATGCGCACAAGAAAGTTCATCAAGCTGGAACTGGCCACAACTACATTTCTTGTTTTCAAGACACACAATGTACCGCTTCACACCATCTATCATAGTATGGATATGATCTGTTGAATCCCTTACCTACAATTACATTACAAACAGAAAACAAATATTTACAATCATAGTACAACTTATCTACAACTTATCTACAAGTTATCTAAAATATACAAATTATCTACAATCTGGGAACACTGAATGTTAATATATTATTTTTATGCACCAAATAAACAGATCTTACCCTAAGCTTCTTTGATAATGTTATGTTGTTCTCCAATTCTTTGTTGAATTTTGACCCAAGGTATGTGAAAGTACCATTTGCTTTCAATAACTTCTTGTTGGTCCAACGTTCAAGAAGAGTCCTCATATACTCTAATAATTCTACTATCGGCATCTCTCTTGCATCTTTTGTTACAGCATTCAACGACTCTGCAATGTTTGATGTCATAGTCCAAGTTCTGTTCACCGTTGCATGTACTCTTGACCATCTGTGATAGCCAATATCATATAGGTATGATTTAACAGATGGGTCTATCTCTTCAATCTTCGACATCCTTTCATTAAATTCATCCAGAGTGTATGATCGTGCAGTGGCAAAGTAAAATTCGCTTAACTTTAGATGATCCTTTTTGAACTTTGCGCTTATATTTGTCCAAATATGCCACATGCAAGAGTAATGTCGCATGCCAGGATAGAGGTTGTTGCCTTCATGATACTCTCATTCCGATCTGAAACAACACACATTGAAGGTCTTTCACCATATGCATGATTGAATTGCTCAAAGAAACACTTCCACGATGCGGCATTTTCCGAATCAACAACAGCATATGCCAATGGTAATATTGTACCTACATTATGAATCAAAAATTAATTAACTAGCAGCTTTGAAAATACATGTAAAAGACAAATACATACAAACTACAATATATCTACAAAATATCTACATATTAAAAACAGTCTACAAAATATCTACAATTTTACCTGCTGCATCCATTGTACTAGCTGTCAGCATTATTCTCCTGTATACTGACTTTAAGAAAGTCCCATCAACTACTACTACTGGCCTACAATATTCCCAACCATTGATCGTCGTACAAATAGCAACAAATGTATATAAGAAGTATTCATTTGCTATCTTCTTCAGTTAACTACAGATCTCGGATACGTCTTCTAGAGAATATAAAAATAACTTGGTAATTTACTGTATGAGTCAGCAGGATGACCTCTCAAAAACTGTAAAGCCGTTTTTTTTGCTCTCCATGCTTGCATGTAGCTTAGGTTCACGCCGTGTTCAGACAACATGTCAGTTTGTATGTCCTTTGGTGTGTAAACGGTCTTGGGATCAGAATACTTTGGAATAACCATGCCCCAACTACCACTGCAGTAGGTTTGCGTTGTATGAATGTCTTGTCCATTAAAGAGCATGTGTGTTGGCGGTTGAAATTTCTGACCTTGAACATTGCAGAATCATTAATGCTAGTTGTCTTGAAGTACCGTGTACACTTTTTGCCAACACATATAAGCCAGTAGCTACAAACTGGTTATCAACGTAGATGTAAAAAAAACGACTATTTTAACATAAAGCAACACAATATACAAATATAACTACAATTCATCTACAGTATTGATAAACACATATCATAAGGAAAAACTAAAGAAGTAAAAGATTACAAATAAACTACAAAAATGAAAATATAATGATCTTTTGACCATTCATATGTTCATACCTTCTGTGACTAGATCTTTTACCCCTGAATTGGAACTTGTGCATGATAGAATAGTGCTTCATTGCAGTTGCAACTGTTTGTTTGTCTAGGTACACTTGTCCTTCTTCAATAACACTTGGTGTACTTGTATTGGTAAAAAATAGTTTCACACGTAAGTCAGCTTTTGAAAACTCAGCCAGTCACGTGGACATAGGAAAACGCAACAGCTGGATGTGATTCTTTGAAGAGGTACGGTACAAAGAGGCACGGTTCAGTAAACCCACGAACTTATCAGCCATGGGAAACTCAACTTGATCAAATTGGGAGAGAGGCATGGTCAGAATGAATCTAGACAAAGTTACGGGCAGATTCAAGGACCCACAATTGATTACTANCAGTAACCCGTATTCATCTTAAAATAAGCTTTAGTCAAAGGGTCTAATTCTTTGGTTAAACAAATTGGTTCCGTTACCGGGAATCTGATAATCTTTGTTTACTTTTCAAGTGATATCCTCTGAATTATGTCAAACCCCAACGACAACAACCAACAAAGGAGTGGAACCCCAGTTCCATCGCCTTTAGGAACCCTACGTGGTTCGAGGGAATAATCCCTAGAAAGATCCAATAACAAAAATGGTGATAATGATCAAACTGTGGAACATGATCGTGTAAAGCAAATAATTGCAGAGTATGTGAGCCAAGCTTTGCAAGAATTTGCGAGAGGA
>MDKI01231220.1:0-70119 GCA_005239505.1 Nicotiana paniculata | reverse complement strand
AGTATTTATTATCAGTAAACGCACAATTTCAGTAGTCTTGTAGTTCTGAAGTCATTCAAAATTCCATAACATTGACAGTATTCTGATTTCTTTAGATTTCTTTTTCTTCGCCTTGAAGGAAGAACGATGGCAGATCAACTTAACTGCAGTTACTTGTATCCAAACAGTCTCACTTAATTGTCCTCAAGATACAACTGAAAACAGACAAAAAAAACTTCATGGGAATCAGTTAGATAAAATCTGGTTTGGCACATATTTCATCACAATCACACAAGAAGATATCGACATCAGCCCTTTTGTACTGAAATGGTCTTTAGTTCATGGTCGAATTGTTATTGTTTTGAAAAAAGAAAAAACCAAGGAAACAACTTGTTAGCCATTGGACAGTTCCTACTTCTGATTGTCCAAAACTGACGACGCCAATTTACTCTTTCAAGCCAGCATTGACCCAAACAATCTGCTGATAAAATATGGAAAAATTGCTTTTTTTATTATAGCGCCAACAATCAGAGTTACATCTTGTGTTGCATTGATTTTACAATCGCACAATAAGCTATCCAAAGCATAAAACACGCAGAATGTACAAGTCAATCTTTTCATTTAATAATCATCTAAGAGATTGGCAAACAATTAGAGCTCTGATGTACCTTTGCAACTGTTGAGTGATTTTCCTTCAAGAAACTGTCAAACCACTTTTTCGGGGCATCTGGATGAATGTCAGAGATACGATCCATAAACATTTTATCACTAGTGGCAACAATGCTTGCAAGAGAATATTCATACGGACACCAATCCTGTTCTCTAAGCCACCTATGGAATTGGCAACGGGGCATTATCCTCTTCTCCAAGTCATAACATAAACAGGCTGGGAAAGAACAAAGCTCATCCTGAGATAAACCCATGTCCAGGAAAAGAAATTTTATCTTTTGCTCAAGAATTTTAGCTTTCTGGTTCAGAATCTTTGGCGACACTGAAAGCATTCTGCAGAGTGTCGAAAAGTTAACTCCACCACAAAGTAGGCAATCAAATCGTTCCTGTAACTCATCACCCGGACCATGCAACTGAGACAATACTTTCATTGTCAGCTTGTTTTCTCCAAAACCAATCCCATGCAAGAAACTTAATTTTCGACGGGTATAAACGGGTGTTCTCGATGCCTGAATTTTCTGCAATTGTTCCGCATAATCTTCATCAAAGTCTTCAACACTGCCAATAACATAGCTACCTAACAGACCATGACCACCACTTTTTAATCTGTCAAAGAACCAGTCACTTAGATCCAATGATCTCAAAACATGAGGTACATTAGCTATTCTATTTCTACCCATAATGTATTGGTATGTTTGGGCAGTCAATTTTAATTTATTTACACCCATCCCGAAATGTTTCAAAAATCCTACTGTCGAAATCACGCGATCTTCTAAATCAAAACTCAAAATCTCAGGCTTCGAGAGAACCAAAAGTCCAACCTCAGCTTTTCTCACACCGAGCCTACAGAAAAACCCAATCTTTTGCGCCAAAACCTCTGCAGAATAATCGACAAAAATGCTTTTATTTCTTCCCATCAATTCACCAATCTTCCCTTTCTCACAACCTAATTCATAAAAAATTGCAACTTTCCTACAAATCTCAAACCAATCATCCACATTTCCCTCTACTTCACTAGCAAGATCAAAATCAAGAAACACCCTTTTCAAATCATCAAACAGCATATCGATTTCGTCAAGGAAACCACTAGTTCCACCCAACACATGCGGGAAAGCTAAGCAAATACCAATAACAGCAACATTACCAAACCCATATTGTTCAAAATGTGAAAGCCTATATCTCAGTTCACAAGGCTCTTTACTAAAAATAGAAACTTGCCCTTTGTACAAAATACCCAATTTGTTCCAAGGGAAACCAAAACAAGCAAGAGCACAAGCAGCATCAAAAACTTTTGAATCTTCACATAAGAAGCATTTATTCGTATGCAACATAGGACTAATTTTTACATGATTTATACCAATGCTTTCAAAGAAAAACTCGAATTCATTAATGGGATGGTACCTTAAGAACCTTTGAATGGAATTGGGAAAGCAAGTACGAGAAAAAGGGACTTTAGAAACAAGACCTAAAAGGGAAAATCTCGAGTTTTTACCAATGTATTCAGCAAAAGTGAAGGGTAAGGATCTAGTGTTATGGAAGTAATCAGTGACTACTTCTTGAGCTTGTAAAATGGCTTGAGGCCTATATTTTGCTGGAATGTTGGATAGTATTGGAAAAGTTAGAAGCTTTTGGTGTGTGTTTTTGGTGTTTGTGGAGAAAAACTTGAGCTTGAGATTGACATAGAGAGATTGAAGTGTTGGGGTTTTAGAACGGGAGAGCATGTCTGAAGTTTGGGTTTTAGCAGGTTGTAGAGACTCTTGTCGGAAAATGTTTAATTCCGGCGAGTGTTGTCGGAGGACATTGGGATCACTTTCCGGTGAGTTTGTCGGCTTTTCTTGCAGAACTGCACAAGGGCATCCCTGTGGGTTTTTTAGTCTTTCTTGAACAATTGGAAAGGTGCAATTTTGTCCCTTTACTATAGATTTTTTACATTAGGGTCAATCATTTCTTTTCTTTTCCCTCTGCACTATTTGAGTAGTTTTTCGTTTTTTAAAATATAATTTCTTAAGAATATTTTCTTGGTTTTTAAGTTTTAAAATATGATGAATTTGATACTTCTATGTAAAGTTTATTTTAAATAATTAAGATAATAATAATATACTCCTTTAGTTTAAAAAGTACGTATATATTTGACGCTTATACTTCCAACTATCATCGCTTTTCTTTTTGTTGTTGATAAAATATGAAATACTTATCGAATCCTTTAATATTAAGTACTAGTATTTAGTAGTAATTGAGTTGATTGTTTATCCGAATGAAGAAAGTAATGGTGAAAGATCATATCGACAAATATTCTGAGTGGATAACATTTGAACTACTAATCTCCCGTTTGACCATAAAATTTGGGAATTTTTTTTCAAATTTTGTTTTCAAATATTTGTTTGTTTATAGATTTTAACTATTTTTTTTTTTGCAGATTTAAAAACAAATCTTCAAATCCCAAAACAACTCTAGAGTAGTTTTTGAGGTTTTCTACTCACAAAATTTTAAATTCTTTTCAAATAAAATGTATGTTCAAATACAATTTTAACTTTTAAAATCTATTTTTAATTTCATCTTCTAAATTTTTTTTTTTTTTTAATTTCAATCAGATCTATATTCAAACGCTACAAATGCAAGGTGAACAAACATGCATTAATTGGATAATACTACTAGTACTAGTAACTTTCTTTTGTCAGAAGTATTTGTTGTTTAAACTAAATTTTTATGTAAATTACTTGTTCCAAAATCCAACTTTGAGTAATTGTGGTGCAAAGGAGCAATAGAGCATATATAAAGGTCACAAAAGTAATATTAACAAACTCAAAACCCTTGATTAGAAATAGTAACTCTGTCATACGTTTATCCTCTTCTTTAACTCTTCCCCTTCATGTCCTGTTATCCCCCAAATTCAATGGCTCATTCTCACCAACTCGAACCCTCCCTAAACCCTAACCTTAGCTCTAACCCTCCTCCTCCGGGAGCTCCACCTCCAGCTGCCGCCGCCCTTTCTCAACTGTCCAATGAAGATCCCAATCGGTCCGCCACCGCTAAACGTCCACGGGAGGAATACACCACCGCGACGGACGAGGCAGGGTCGTCGGCTGACGCTGCCCCGCCGCTGAAGAAGCGGGTTAAGGTTGCCCAAGATGTAGTGTACCGTATAGTTGTACCGTCAAGACAGATCGGGAAAGTTATTGGTAAAGTAGGGCATCGTATACAGAAGATTCGTGAAGAAACTAAAGCTACTGTCAAAATTGCTGATGCCATCGCTGTGAGTCAATGCAATATTTTTTTTCGTTATTGAATTTGTTATATTGTTTGTGAAGTTTTTAAGGTCGAAACTAATTCTCTAGGATGAAGTAGGGCAATATTTGGCAATTGTATGTCTAAAAAATTTTCGAACTTTTAGAACCTAATAGAGAGAATTCGAATGAACGTGGTTGAATTGAATAAATTTGGAGATTTTTTTTAATTGCTGGCTGAATTCCAGGAAGCTTGAAATGACATATAGGTGTAAAGTAGAGATTCTTTGTCTTGAAGTTTTTGCTCAGGAATATTAGGAACTGCTTGAATCTAATTGAGAAAAACTGAAAGGGACTTTGTTGAATTGAGAGATTGGATTTGCTGGCTTCTTGATTGACCTCATTTGGTTTTGTTGGTCGTTTTCGGTGGTCTTAATATAAAATGACGGTGGTGTCATGACCAGTACAAGTACCAGGTAATTCTGCCCACCACGGCTTGGCCGGATGAGAAGAAATCACCTATTTTTTGCTTGTGCTAAGTTTTGAACCTGATGCCTCATGGTTCTCCTCCCACTTCATTGACCACTAGGTCACATCCTTGTTGGTAATTCTGCCCACCAAGGCTTGGCCGGATGGAAAGAAATCGCCCCGTAATTTTTGCTTGTGCTAAGTTTTGAACCTGATACCTCATGGTTCTCCTCCCACTTCATTGACCACTAGGTCACATCCTTGTTGGCCGTTTTCGTAGTTAGGAATGTTAAATTTTTCACTTGGTTCTCTTTTTCACTCGATGTCATATTGATTTGAGACCAAGCATAGGGAACTTACTTCTGGATTTGATATTTGCAGCGCCATGAAGAGCGAGTAATCATCATTAGCTCGAAAGACAATGACGATATGTTTAGTGATGCGGAGAATGCCCTTCATCAAATTGTGTCACTTATTTTAAAGGTAACATTTCTTATGAGTGAAAACCTAATAAGTCATTTACTTTGAACATTTTCTTGTTTATATTAGCAAGAATATCTTCTACAGTTTCTTTTCATCAGTCTTCCTACATTCTATCATATGACCTTTTTTTGAGAATGAATATTTCATCATATGACCTTTTGTCTATCAATTACACAAAAAAATGTTTTATATCATCTAATCCTTGTTATATATGGTGTGTCTTTGCAATAATTCAATGAATGTCTTCCTGCGTCTGGTGCAAAAACAGAAGCCTTTTGTCTGTTTTTGGAGGCATAATGGCAGATTTTGGGTTCTCATTCCTCAGTTATTTCCGGTTTTACCTCAAGTGCTGCAATAATCTCTGGGTGTACAACTTGATTTTTTTTTTTTTTTTAAAAAGAATCCGTTCAGCAGCAATTTCTGGACTATTCTTTCTCAAAAAGAAACTTTTTCCGGACTATATTTTTGGCGATTCCTCCTTTCCTTCTTTTTTTTTGAGGGGGGGGGGGAACTTGGGCAACCTATGGTTTTGAGAGGTTATGATTATGTACTGTATGATATACTCTTGGATCGTACAGTTATATTAGTTGTCTAGGTTTTTGCGTTCCCTTTTTTTGGAATAAAATTGAATCATCCTCTTCTTGAACTATTGTTCTCTCTGTGATAGGATGATGATGGCAACATTGATGCACAGAAAGTTGGTGCTGGCCATGTGGCAGCAAACACAATAAGGTTCTTGATTGCTGGTTCTCAGGCAGGTGGTTTGATAGGAGTGTCTGGTCAAAATATTGAAACTTTGAGGAATTCTTCTGGAGCTGCTATCACAGTTCTTGCTCAACATCAGTTGCCATTGTGTGCATCTGCTCATGAGTCTGATCGTGTAGTACAGGTGAGAAGTTGGTATTATTGGACAGCAGTGAGGCAAATGACGATCTTCATTTCTTAACATCTTTGCATGTCTATGTTTCGCGCATTGAGTATACTGATCTTTTCGACAAACTACGTCTGATCGATTTCGTATTAAAGTATACTTTTCTGATGTGGATATTTTAGTATTTAACAGTCAAATGTTAAACAATATGTGTGGAAGATTGGGTCTCTTTCGCAGAAAACCGTATAATTGTGAAGATGCTCTATTCTTTAATGTTCTACTTGTATAAAGGTATTTCCCCATCATCAATAAAGTTTTTTAACCTTATAAAAAAAGAGTCAAATGTTAAAGAGTTACCCCTTCGTGTAGCATTATTTGCACGTGCAGCTATTCGAGTTATCACATATTTTCATGGTTCTGTGCTCTTCTGCCTTGTTCTGAACAGACCTTTTGGGCCTATAGCTTTAATTACTGCTCAATTGTTTGTCAGCTTGAATTTGTTTGTTGAACATGTTGGTTTCTGATTTTTGCTGCTACTATGTAGCCTGCTTTTGATTGCTACCATGTAGCTTTTGTATCTACTTGTAATATTTTGCATCTTCGTGATGCCATTAGTGAAGCCAGTTACTTCATCAAAATAAAAAATTGTGTCTGGGATATCATCTGTTCACGAGTCTGTTGTTAGTTTGGCTTTGTCAGGCGTTTTTAGATATCAACTGTCTGTATAGGGAGATCTGTGTTTTATCTAGGACCTATCTCCTTCTACTTGTTTCTACTTTTAAGAGATTTAGCATTTTTAACTTGTTTGTTTCCCTTTTGCCTCCTACATTCAGGTATCAGGAGACATTCCTGCGGTCTTGAGAGCTGTGGTAGAAATCGGCTGTCAATTGAGGTTTAGTAGTTTATTTATTTTTTGATAAAGGAGGTTTAGTAATTTTAATTGGCTTAGTTAGGTCTGGTCGACGATTCCACAACTATTTAATCCCTTAAATGTATATCGTTACAGGGATAATCCCCCTAAACAAGTAATTTCAATCAGTCCAACATACAATCTTGGCTATTCTCGCCCATCTCAACCATATGTCGATCCATCTTCAGGTTAATCAATCTCCTCTCGTTGTATCTTTTGAGCTTTTGGATTGATGCACTTTCTGCTATATGAAATTCAATATATTTATCACCTTGATAAAAAATTAATATATTTATCACCTTGATAAAATAAATTAATATTTATCATAACAACATCATCCTTGGCGACTACTTTTGCAGCTGATTATGTAAATCTGACGATGTTAATTCCCGAATCACTAGCTGGTGGGTTGATTGGAAGGTGCGGCTCCAATATTTCAAGGATCCGAGCAGAGTCTGGAGCGTCAATTAAGGTGCATAAATAGCCTTGTAAGATTTATTAGATTCAACTCTGATGGTTTTATTGTCCATCCTAATCTTTCAGGTAAATAGAGTGCTATGAACTACTTGCTTTTATGTTGTAATGTTTTTGGTCTTGTATGCTAGGTACATGGTGGGAAAGGTGAACACAAACAAAGACAAGTCCATCTCGGTGGTAATGCACAACAGGTGAAGCTTAATTTTTATTCCTCGCTTCTTTTGGTTTATTTATGCTGACTTCTTGTAATCTAAGTTTAGTAGTTATCTTTTTGTGATATGGGGTTGTATACATTCCTAGATTCGCCAACATTAACATTTAAAATGAAACTGTCTCGGAGGATTTGATCTTAGAATAACCGTAAAAATCTTCCGCTAGCGTCTTGTAATTTTCACTAGTTTACCTGTGAAATAGGGGAATGATGAGACATCAAGGATTTCTGGTCCTGTAGCATATGCTTGAATTTAATTTTCTTTTCGACAGGTCGCCCTTGCTAAGCAACGTGTTGATGAATATGTATATTCCCAGTTGATGTTACAAGCTGGTGGTGAGCAGCTACAGGAGACAATGCAGCTACAGGAGACAATGCAGCTACAGCAGACAATGCAGCTGCAGCAGTCAGTGCACCTGCAACAGTCAATGCAGCTGCAGCAGTCAGTGCAGTTGCAACAACAAATGTAATTTTATGTACCGTATAACTTGTGCTAACTGGTTTTTAGGCTTTTAAAATGAATAATTGGGACTTCTGTGTGGTATCTTAACTATTATGTTGCTTGATGCAGATCAGACCCATCTGCTACTCTAATGCAAGGATATAGTCACGGTCATGGACTTTATATGAACAGGTAATTGCATTCCAATTGCCGTTATAAAAGCTGATTGTTATCCCATTATCACTGCACTTCTAATTGTCCTTCAGAGTGCTTTTTTTTTTTTTCAAAAAAATGTATTTTTCCAATTTGAGGTGTTTGGCCAAGCTCTTTTTAGAAAAAAAAGTGTTTTTGGCTAGAAGCAGAAAAGTAGCTTCTCCCCAGAAGCAGAAGCAGTTTTGACTTTTCTTGCTACCAAAAATACCCTTTGCAAAATATTATATATACCAAAATAACCTTACTTAGTTTAAACTATTAAGTAATATAAAATGACTTTTGGGATGAACATTCACATTTATTGAATGATTTTTTGATATATTTAAATTATCTTGAAAGAATAAAGTACTTTTTAATTTATTTTTATATTTTACTTTAATAAAATAAATAACTTAATTATTATGTTTAATAATAAATATTTGTAATTATTTATCTACTTATATAATATTAACTTTAAGCAAATATCTTCATGTCCTTATTTGTAATTTGACACTTAAAAGTACTTTTTGAAAAGCTTGGCCAAACACAAATTATTTTTTAAAAGTGTTTTTCAAATTGATTAGCCAAACATAAACTGCTTTTCTCCAAAAGTACTTTTTCGAAAAGCACTCCTAGAAATGAGCTTATTTTTTCAGCTTGGCCAAACAGGCTATAATTATCAATTCCTTGTCCCAATGATCTTAGCTCCATTATTACTATCACAAAGTTGCTAAGTATTACTTTTTGATCTGTCATAGTAAAATAAACGAAATTTTTGCTATACTTAAGTTGGTACTCTGACATTGAACCCTAAGGTGATTATTGTATTTCTTTCTCATGCTCAATTGGACTTAATTATTAGCTGTCAGAGTTTTATTTAGATCAATGACTTAGTTGACATGATAGGATGTCTATCCACTGGTGGTAGGCTATTTACTTTGGTTGTCATGGAATAAAAATAGTCTATTCTATATGTGCAGTAACCAAGAAGCTCAAATGATGTCATCATACCCACAAGCATACACATCGAGCACCCCTCAAGCTCCTTCTTACTATGGTCAGTCTTATCCAGCTCCACAAATGTAGAGGCAAAAGGGGGTCTTTTTGGTACATCGGCTTTTGAATCAGATGATTTATATACAAAATGTTGACAATTTCTTGTTGTGTCATTAATTTGATTTATGATGTAATATCGCATTGGTGATGGTCGCGAGTTGGCCAGGATGTCTCTTGTTGATCAGTTGCGACATAGTTTGCATGAGATCATTTAATTCTGGGATATTGATGGAAAAGTTAATGCGTAAAGTTTTATGATCAACGGCATCTTGGCATGCGCCTCTGGGAGCAGCAGATCTGGTCTAGTGAAGGGAGCTTATGGTAGCAGTTGCAGTGAAGGTACAGCACAGCCCCTTGGATTTGTTCCCCTCCGCTTCCACCCTTTCCCGACCCTGAAAAGCTCCCAAACCCCGCCCTGGTTTAGCTTTACTGCTTGATTTTCATTTACCTCTGTTGTTTCCATCAGAACAGAAACAAGGATGTGACGTATGCATTGCACGTCAGTCGCGGTCACCTCTCGTTGAACTGATTTCTAAGGAACTTAAAAAAATTTCGTGCGAATGATATAGAAATGAGATGATCGAGAATGGTGACTGAGGGAGGGCTGACGGAGAAGCAGAGCTCGGAAATAGTGGCTGTAGCAGCAAAGAGATTGGACCCTAGTTCGTTGGTTCAATTCTTCTTTTGGCCCCAAGACCTCACCAATTCATATCCCATCCACCCCACTTGTTCCCTGCCCCATGCCATAGAGCTTTCCCCACCCCCATCCGGCCCAGCTCTGTCATGCATATCATTCCCGTAACCCTGCCCAGCATTGCCCCCTTGTATGTCCCCCGTTGGATACTAGGGTGCTAATATTTTCAATTCATTTAATTCAAGTTTTCTTGAAATATTGTTGATCTCAAGTAAGATTTCATTAATTTTAAACAACTTATTCCAACTGAGGGAATTGCTTATTCTATAATCAGTATTGGCATTTGAAGAACTAGTGAAGTCTTTAAATACTCGCAATCTAAGTTTAAGCAGGTCTGATGAAGAAGAAGTATAGTTTTATTTAAACTGCATATTTTAAATCTATGAATCGGGTTTACTGAGACCTTGAAGAAATTTTACAAAGCCAAAGCTATAAAGAAAAACTGATTAAATGTAGTTTTAGTGCATAACAATAACAAGAGAGAAGCAAGAAGCGTTTAATTATCTATCCTTTTTATTCAAAATTTATCCCTAAAAACAGTAATTAAATTAACAATTATGTGATAAATGAATTATAGCGAATTAACAACAAATGGTAAAAAGTAACCTTGCACGATAGAATGAGTTGATTAATTACCGTATTGTACGAGTCTTTGAAGACTTGAATGCATAGAATGCTGTCTCTGTAGTATTTTTTAAATAAAGAAATGGTTATTTTTAGGTGTCCTTTTCCAAGAAGCAACAGAGCCTAGTAATGCATTCTAACTATAAATCACCAGAAAACATTTTCTGAGCAAAGATGGAATTGGTTGTGGTGGGTGAAGCACCAACTGATGTAACTGAAATGATGGACTTGGTTATTTATATGTAAATATAAGGTTGGGGCTACCCGAAGCATACTCAGACGAATTATTGCTATTATATTTCCTAAAAACCAAATTCCAATGTTGTCACTTGTTCGTCCAAAGAAAAAACAAATCTAGTCACTTGTGTTTAAATAAAGAAATTGTATAGTTGTATACTTGGCACTCACTACTCTGTGGGTGAAACATGGACGTTACTCAGATCTTGAATACCTGCATAGTTCCTTTCTTTCATTCTAGAATGATCATTCCGCCTAAACGACTACGTCTTGAATTGAGTTGTTATGAATGATTCTATTTCTCTTCCCCGTCCTTCTTCTTCCTTTATCATTATAATTTCAAATCCGGCTTTGTCCTTGTAGACGAGTTTCAGTTTAATCCATCAACATTTGTGCTACTATTTTCTGCTTCTGCTCTTTTTTTGAGTTTGTAACAACAGTTGATGGTTGATGACACCCCAAAAATTATTTGATAGGCAACTGTTTTCTTCTTCTTTTATTTTTTGTTTAATTGACGTCTCCCATTTACAGTAGTATTTGTATCAAAAATAATAATAATAATATCCAACGCATGCTCCTTTTTTTATTTTTTTACTTATAGAACTAAATTGTTTGACTTATATAGAATCAGTGAATAAATAATGTATAACTTTTTAATTTCCAATTTCCAAAGTTGAAAATGTGTTAGCAACCATACTTATTCCAAATTGTAGTGTTATGTAATAGGATCTTGAATTAATAAAATCACCTCTGAAATGCTTTTGAGGAAAGCATCTGCAATAGAACAAAATGGTGTAGCAATTAATATCCAGTTGAATTGACAAAAATTTAAGTTTTGATATATAGCATCATCTTGTAACCTATGTCTTACAGAAATGACATTATTAATTTATGGCATAGAATGCCAGCTTATTATTTTAAAATTTTATGATTATTAATAAACTCCCTTTGGCTAAGGTGGGCAATGATTAGGTGGAGGTTAAGGAGGAGACAAGATGACCACAATTACCCTAAAATGTGTGATATGTCATGTCATTCAAATACCTACTTTCTCTGCACTCACGTCACACCTCACACGCTTTAGCTGGAATTCAAAATTCACCCCCACTTCCCACGTGTTGTCCCCGCAAAAATGTGAAACCACGAAACCCTTCTTATAATTACGTCCAAAATAAGTAATTCTTTTTTTTATTTTTTATGGTTCAAAATAAATAATTTTTTCAGATTTTAAAAATAAACTAGTTATATTTTTCTTACCTTACTCTTGGAGTAAATAATGTTAGAGTATGTATTAAAAATGTTTATATGAAAAGATAGTAAAGGTTAATATGGTCAATATCAATGCTAATTAATATTAAAAGATAAATTTTTTAACATGTGTGAAAACAACCAAAAAATTACTTATTTTGGACCGTAAGAAATACTTTTATTACCACTAATTCTTGAACTTTTCCCTTACCTTAATTGTTATCGTGAAAATGCCAAATTACCTAGATGCCCTTTAAACTTAGCACGAATTGTCCCTTAGATGTCTCAACTTTTTAATGATTATTGTTGTAAAATAATAAAAGAAGAAGAATATTGCAGATAAAGGTAGAAAGAGAGAGAATTGTTATTGATATTGGGATGAATTACAATGGAAGAACCCCCTTTATTTATTGGGGAAAGATGACTTAGCCACAGAGTAACAAACCTTAAAATCTCTCTAAAATATAGATATTCACCTTAAATACAATCCTTTTTATAACACTCCCCCTTGAATGTCTATTCAACATATAATGTACCTCGTTAAAACCTTAATTCAAATAAAATTCAGTAAAAAAAATTCTACAGAAGAAAAAAGAGTACACATATTTAGAAATACGCCTTTTAGTTGCCTCGTTAAAAACCTTGCAAGAAAACCCAATAGGACAAAAATTGTAAGGGAAAAAGAGTACAATGCGTATTATTCTCCCTGATGAGAGTATCAGTTCAGATGTTTGAGTCTTTGCATTCCAATCTTATGCACCATCTTCAAAAAATTATTGGTATAGATTTGATAAACAAATCAACCATACTAGCTTGAATGAATTTGTTTCACCTTGAAATTATCATTCCTGATAGATGTAATGTCTTCATATAATGTCGTGGAATGACTTTTTTAATATCTCAATAGAGGTAAAAACTTTCGCTATCACATTATCATGCTTATAGTTATAACAAGATACATATGTGCACAAATTTCACTTGGGATATGGTACTTCAGAACCAAGAATTTTATATGCTTTAACTGATTTGAATCATTCGGGGATTGTTATTGTAACGACACGGCCGGTCGTTCCGTGGAAATTTTATTATTATCCATGTTTTTGCCTTGTCATAGGTTGGTTATACTGTTTATGATGTGTTAGAGTTGGTAGGCTCGAAATCGGAATGACTGTAGCAAGAATTTAGTCATTTAGTTTTTAAAAATAGCCTTATAGTTGAAAAAGTCAACTGCGAGTTGACTTATTGGTAAACGACCTCGAAATGCGGATTTTATGGTTCAGATAGCTTCGATAGGTGATTTAGGACTTAGGAGTGTGTTCGAAATATTTTTGTGATGTTCGATGTAGAAGTAGGCTTGAATTGGTGAAAGATAGTTCTTGGTGATTTTCGGTCGGCAATGGAAAATAGGCTATCGGGGTAGGAATGAAATTCCAGAAGTTGGAACAGGTTCGTAGTGTCATTTTGGACGTGTGTGCAAATTTTCAGGTCATTCGGATGTGTTTTGGTTGGTTTCGGCATCTTTGGTGAAATTTAGAAGTTTCAAAGTTCTTAGGCTTGAATTCGATGTGATTTTGGTGTTTTGGCGTTGTTTTGAGTGGTTCGAAAGCTCGACTAAGTTTGAATGAGGTTATGGAATGTGTTGGCATGTTTAGTTGAGGTCCCGGGGGCCTCAGGTGAGTTTCGGGGTGGTTTCAGACCATTTCTAGGCCATTTTTAGCTGCTGATTTTTGGCTACAGCAGTGCGCTACGCAATCGTGGGGAATCGGTCGCAATCACGATGAGTAAAATGATAGAAAATGGCCGGTGAATCGCGATCGCGGAAGGCCTTACGCGATCGCGTAGAGGAAATTTTCTGCTGCCCTGACCCGACTTTGGAAGTTTGTATCTTGCAATATATAAGAAATTTTGAGATGATACAAAAATGAAAGTTGTATTTCTTTGTGTCTAGTTTTCAGAAAATCAAACTATTCGTCATTTGGAGTTGTTTCTAAAGAGTTATGGTTTATACACTACAGCCTGTCCGAGAAGAGTTTGGAAGTCCTATTGTGTTGCATAGGGCTGATTTTGGCGGCTTATATCTCGTAATATATAAGGAATTGAGAAATTATAAAAGCATGTAAGTTGTATTCCTTGGTGTCTAGTTTTCAAAAAGTCGAACCATTTGCAATTTGGAGTTTTGTACAAAGAGTTATGACCATTATACTAGAGGCTGTCCGAAAGAGCTGGGCAGTTGTTCTTCGCGATCGCGAAGGGCAAATTTTGGGCTGAGAAAAGTTGTGCTTCGCGATAGCAAAGCATTTTCCTCGATCGTGATGAAAAAATACCTGGGCAGTATTTAAATATACCCCCCGCGGCCAATACCCACTTTTTCACCATTGTTGAACCGGAAAAAGAGCTTTGAGGCGATTTTGAAGAGAGGAAATCATTGTTCTTCATAGAGGTAAGGATTTTGGACCCTGATACTCGATTATATGTGATTAAGGATCAAATATCAGTGTTTAATTCATGAAAATCAGTATAAAAAGGTCGAGTTAGGGCTTGAGATTTTGAGACCTTTAGGGATCGATTTGAGGGGTCAAACGAACTCCGATTTTAGCGTTCTTTATATGTACGGACTCGTGAGATGATGAAGGACATTTTGGTATAAAATTTTCGAGTTACGAGACGCGGGCCCGGGGGTTGGATTTTGGCTAATTTCAGGTTTTGAGCTAAATTTGATACTTTTCAATTGGAATTCATTCCTTAAGCATAATTTGATGATAAAAATCTGAACTTGGTAGATTTGGAGCGCTGTGAAGTTGATTCGAGAGGCAAGCGGGTTGCAGAGTAGCTTTTCGGACTAGTTTGAGGTAAGTAATGTCCTTAAATCCTGTCCTGAGGGTATGAAACCCAGGACTTTACATCCTTTCACGGATTTTGGAATGCAAAAACTGGAAATTTGGAAATGTATTCCTTTTCAGGCAACTATTGAGTTGCGAACCCGATTTTAAAGCCTATGCTTAATAATATTGATATATTTTGATATAATTTGGATTGCAAGTCATGTTTCGGGCCTAGTGCCGATCTGTTTACCCCTTGGGGGCTGTTTTTACTATTTTCCTCACTTGATATGTTATAACTTTCACTCAGTATTTTCTTGATAATTGTTTTGACACTCAGAGTATTTGATTTTATTTATTGAAAAAAATGAAACACTGTTTTGGGTCGAGAACCCGGTATAATGATGGCCCGAGTGACATGTTGAGAGTGTCTGACTGAGTGAGGCAGCGGGCCAATATTGTGAGGATATTATGATACCAGAGAGGCCGAGGGCCAATATTGTAAGTGATTTATGCCATGATGTAGTTGGCCGAGGGCCAATATTGTGAGTGATATATGCCATGATATGGTTGGCCGAGGGCCAATATTTTGAGTGATTTATGCCATGATGTGGCTTGTTATAGCGCTTGGGCTGTAGGAGCCCCTCCGGAGTCTATACAACCCCAGTGAGCGCAGGTACCTACTGAGTGCGAGTGATGCTCGCAGGGCTGATACTAAGTGACTGTGAGGTTGTCCGCTAGGCTGATACTGAGTGACTGTGAGGTTGCCCGCTGGGCTGATACCGTGTGATGGTGAGGTGCTGAGGGAAATTGTTACGAGAAATGATTATGGCCCGAGGGGCAGATTTATGATGATTTTACTGAGTTTTTGACTGTGATTCACTTCGTTTTTCAAACTGATTTTACTGAGAGTTTTACTGAGATATATTGAAATTATACTTGTTTCAAAGGATTTCTGGAAATTGGTTTTCGAACTTATGTATTTGATGAATACTTTATGGGGACTTGGTGTTTTACTGTTTTTGTGAATTGGTGTATCTGTGCTGTGTGTTTCGTATTTCTCAGACTGTGATTTATTTTCATTACTACTGAGTTGGCGTACTCATCATTACTCCCTGTGCCTCTGTGCACAGATCCAGGTACTGGTTCAGAGCAGTAGCTGTCTTCGTTCATATTCAGCAGCTTACGGGATTTCGAGGTAGCTGTTCAGCGTCTCCATTTCCCTTCCTTTATTAGTATTAGTATTTATTTCATAGACATTGATTAAGACATTAGCAAAGTTAGTTTTATTTCTTAGATGCTCATGACCATATTTACTCCAGTCTTGGGAGGATTGTTTACAATATTAGATTATTATTGGGGCGTAAAAACTTAAAGAAATTATTTTATGCTTTGTTGTTGCTTGTTATTGATTATTGAAACATTATAATAGAACAGATGGGTAGTTATTTGATGGTTGGCTAGCCTAGTTCCACGATAGGTTCCATTACGACCTGTTAGGATTTGGGGTCGTGACAGTTATTTAAGTTAAGTCATATAAGCTATTTAAATAGACTTAGATGCATATCAAGTTTTCATGTCATGCTAGACATATAAGATAGATAAAGATGATTGCACACACCATTGACTTTGTACTTTCAAGTGTTTGAACTGGAGGTCCAAAATTATATGTCTTTCACATGAAACCAATTCTACTTGAATTATTTCTTCAGACTTAAGATCCACATATATATTTAATGTTATCATAGATGTAATCGACGGGCATTTTATATTGGTTCCAACATTTTTTCATAAAGACATGACATAGAGATCTCTTCATTCATATCTTCAGGTACCTGAACCTCTCCTGAGATTTTATGAAGTGTTATGTCATGTGATCTTCTAGATAAGCAATAGTTTAATTATAAAGTGGAGGCACTCAATAAATCATTTTGCTAAACCAGTTGTGATGTAAACTACCTTATCAAGATGAACTGTCTTGAATCGAAAGTATGGAAATTATGCTCGAAATTAAATTATTGAGCAAGTTACCTCGCAAACATCATGTTGCGGATTAATAATAATCGTACATGTACCCATCTCATAGATGCATCTTATATGGTATACATGGCAGGTGAACGTGCCCATATTCACCTTTGATATTTCTAGCATTCATAAGATTCAATCCCAATTTTAGTTGATCTATTAATTAATGAGAATAAGCAACATAAGAGAAGTTATAAAAAAAAAATTTAATTCTTTAATATTTACCCATGTGAATTCTCTTTCTCTCTCTTTTTTTTTTGGGCAGATCATACTTAAATTAACATAGCTAAAACTAATTTATGCCAACTGAATAAATTATCAATATTGATAAATTTTAAATTTACACCATGACCTGTGCAATTATCAATAAAATTCTAAGTTTATTAAGATATGGGTTTTTATATCAATAAACTTCTACTTTATTATGGTATTTTTTTTATTTATGTAGTACAAACTGGAGAATAAAGCAGATAATTTTTCACATACATATTACCCCGCTACAAGTTGTAGTATTAGAAGATATTAAATCTTTCTTTTATTTATAGTCTCAATATAATCAATCGCTTTCGCGAGTACTTTAGAAACTCAATAAGTTTCTTTGAGATTTACTACGATACAATACCCTATTGATAATCAATTTTTTTTCTCTAAAATAATAATAACTGGCTCTTCCAGAGCTCTCAATTAATTTTGTACTACCACATACTCATCAGCATTCATATGGTGAATCTCTCTTTCAAAGAGAAAGTTATAGTCGTTATGGTCAAAATCATTTTAGGCAAGATATGTTGATTTTATTACTTTTGCCTTGTAATAATTACATTGCCATAATATTTTTGCATAATCACAATAGGTACGTGATCAATGACCATTAATGCCATAATAATAAAATTATTTTCCTATTTCATCTCAAACCTCTTTCTAGAGATTAGTGTGGTTATCCACTATCACTAGCACGTTCATATTCTTCCAAGAATAAATATGTATTCGTAAATCACATGTTGTCGCATTCACATCATGAATGGACCATAATCATCTATATATGATTTATAAAATCTCATGTTAATCGATGGCAAACATTATTTTCATAGAGTGAAGGATTATTTTGAGAATCCTTATTATTCTCATTACCACAATGATGACGATTATAATTTCGTCTATTGCCACATCCATATCCATTGATACCTTCACGATAATATTTTGTCTTCTTTCAGACTTATCACATTCCCTTAAGGGAACGAGAATGAAGCAAATTTAATAGGACAAGTATGCACTTATGTGTGCTCACAATCATATATGAATTTGATCATGGCAAGACATACAAATTTTACTATTTCGAGTGGTTATAATTTCTTACAAACTCTATTAGAGTTATAAACAAAATTTATTGTCTTTGCTTGTATTTAAAATCAAATTATAGAATTTTAAGAATTTAAAAGAGAAAAATAAGGTAAAATACTTACCTTAAATTCAGAATTTATTCCTGAGGGAAGTTCATGGAACAATCGACAATTATTATGTTCAATATTATGTATAAGTTGAGCACCATGCATATCCCAAAGCCTCTACTCAATTGGTTGGAACCTCGTGCTGAGAACGTGTTATAAAACAATAAAAGAAGAACAAGAATATTGTAGAGAAAAATAGAGGGAGAGAAAATTATTGTTGACATTGGGATGAATTATAATGGAATAACCCCTCTATTTATAGGGGAAAAGTAACTTAGCCACAAAGTAATAAATACTAAAATTTCTCTAAAATATAGACCTTCATTTTAAATCCAATTTATTTATAACAAATACTATTTACTTGCTAGAAGTGCGACATGTTTATTACCTCACTTGATATGCTCAAATAGCGTGTGTTTGCTCTTATATTTGAGCGTGTGAAACTCTTAAAATATATTTTTTTTCTTTTTCTTCCAAACATAAAATTCGCTTTCTTCCGAGGATTAAAATTTCTTCACCATCATTCACGCCAATACATATAGATCCTCAGTCATAAATCACCGATTTCTCTATCTTCTTAGCGCTACCTTAAAATATAATTGTACCAATCAATAATAAAATGTAGTTCTTGTTGGGATATATACTATTAATCATGATTTTGGGTTGAATATATTTTTTATTATGGAATAATTATTTATTTAATTTTAATAAAGTTTTAAATAGATCATATATTAGTCTGTGTCATTCGCTTATATAGTAGATGATTTAGTGTATAGAGTTTAACTTATACACGAAAGATTAAATCGTCAGTTCTTATAAGTATAAAGATCATGTTCACAATCTAATGATGAAATTGGACAAACCATCAGGAATGATTGTAGCACAAGATTATATATAATTTATCTTGATTATGGGAATGGTTTAATTCCAACTTCTTGTGCTAGTACATTTTGTATGTATTGGCCGGACCAAGTAGAGATAAGTATTACTGACTTAATAAAATAAACTCTCTAGCCATTAAATGTACCTATACTCTTAATCTTGATATAATTATTATAAGTTGTGTATAATATTATTGTTTTGATTTATTAAAAGGCGAGATTCTTTCGGGAGTCAATATGCCTGGTAAATTGGATAATAATAATAATGTACATTGGCGAAGTAATAATTAGTTGATGGAATCCATGTCTCGGTCTAGAGATTGATGATATACCTTTATGAAAGCTTATAAGTTTTCATGTGTAAACCCTGCAGGTGGATTTTGCATCCGTCACATGAAATAAGTTAAGCGAAAGTCTAAAGGAAATAATCAATAAATTAAATTGTCAGTAATTTAATTTATTTGATTAGTATCTGAATCTTAACATGGGGAGTTAAATAAGGTTTAATAGAAGAATTTCGAAATTGAACTGAGGAGTGCAGTTACGAATTTTTAGTGGAATAATTCGTAATTTATTATGGTAGTATTAATTCAGATATTTCGAATTAAGTCCATAATAGGAAGCCTCGTTAATTAAATTCTATGGTCCCTGTTGTGCCCGAATAATTAGGAATTAAATGAAATTCTATTTCTTGGTGGAAAAGAAAGACCCAACAGGTTTAGGAAAATGTTTTAAACCCTAAAACTTGTGCCTATATAAAGGGGGTCTTATTCCATAAGGAGACTAAGGGTTTTACTACACTGGTTTTCTAGGAGAAATTCGCCCACACGAATTTCGCTAATTCCGGGCATTATTCGGGTCACATAGCAGAAGATCGTGGAACTGGATGATGATTTTGCAATCGGAGTCACGCTTCAAGAGATAAGTATCGATTTTATATTCGATTATTGTATGTGATTATGTGTTGTCTATATTATATGCAAGTGATCAATGACTATTTGCTTCCGCTGTTCATACCCGTTTTCCATCAATTAGTATCAGAGTCAGGTTGCATCTACGTGGATAACGTGGTATATTCATGTAGATGTGCATCGGTAACTATATGAATTATTGTTTTTATGAATTCGTTTCTAAGTCTGAAAATATGTTTATTTCAGTGAGAAATCGTTGTGCAAGGTAAAGTTGTTTGAACTGTCGTCGACGGCTTTAGTCGACAAACAATTTGTAGGGTTTCATAAATATTTTGTGTTGATTGGTAATCAATTATCGGAAAATAAAAAGAAAAGGCAAATATCCAACGCCTTGATTGCCTGTATCATGTTCCACGTGCACAAGGAATCGCTGGGCTTGGCTCTTGATTGCCTGTATCATGTTCTTTTAACATTGGTATTATTATCTCCTCAAGTGTATGTAATTTTTATAAATTAAGAATTACTATATGATTAATAAATTGGCACCACTAAAGTGGTTTATTTATTTGGAATTATTAAAAATTCTTAATGTATTTATACATATGAGATTATATTATACATGGATTGAGAACTATGATTAATAAATGGGATCTACTAAAATAGTCTATTTATTTGAGTCATTGAAAGCTTACTCAATATACCATGTGAAAATTGTCCTTGATAAGTTTGCTCTAGCTGTGAGTTTTTCATCTACCCAATAGAGGTTTACCTCTTGATACTAGTGATGCTATATTTATTCATGAGAACAGATATTAAGAAGTTCATCCAAAAGGATGAAAAGTAATATCTTGGATTCTCATGTATATAAAATGGGAGAACAATTTGATGTAAGATGTGGTTTTATGTACCTCATGTAAAAGGAAGGACATAGTCTATGTCTTGTGCTCATAGAATAATTATAAGGATAATAGAAAGCATGATCATATTTATTTTAATCCATGAGAATGCCTAAAACGGTTAATCTCTATATTTTGTCATAGATTTGGAGGTCATGAATTTGACGAACTCCAATTGACCTTAAATTTAGTAGATCCATTTAAAATGACCTGGTGAGAAACACTTACTGCTATGCAGTGAATCACGTTGTTTTCTGGTGTTTCGAGGTCTTTTATATGGGGTTTTAAGCAATTTATTGGATTAAATAAGCTTTAAATATGAAAAACCATTCTTTATATATTATTTTTATTTGTGTTAAATCTGGAACATGACTACACATGATGATTTAACTTAATGTGATATATGAAAAGAATGTAAATCTCAATGGTTGAATAAAAAAATTCGCCTAAAAAGACTTATTCAAATTTTGTCTAGTTTTGGTGATCACCATCTCCAATTGACTTGAAATTAGGTAGGATCATCGGAAATGACCTGATAAGAAATACTCACTGCATAAATTATGTCGTATTTCGGCTATTCGGGATCGCTTAGATGTTTTTTTTACGGTTTGCTGGATTAAAATGTGATTTGAATATGAAAAGTCATTCCTTTTATGTCAGTCTTATTTTTGTTAAATCTGAAACATAATGACGCATGTTTATTTAACATGAACTGATATATGGTTGAAATGTATGCCATGTTTTAAATTCTTTAAAATGCTTAGACAGTAGTTTTTCAAATTTGGTTGTTGTTTGAAGATCATGACTTTTATGATCTCCAATAGACCTGAAATTTGGTAAGTCTATTGGAAAACCCCAGTAAATAACACTTACTGTATGCAGTAAATAATATTGATTTAGTGTTTCATGACTGTCTATATGGAGTTGAGCATTTTGTGAATTTTGAAATTTAATTCTTAGAGAAAATTTCGTGGTTGTGATTAAGTGGTGATAGGAATTAATCCCTATGGTCTCCACTATAGTGAGATAATAATTTACGCGTCGACTTTAGGTCTTCCTCCATATCGGATAAATTCATTATGAACTTACTGAGTATAATTATTAGTAGTTGATAACATGTATTGACTCTCCATCTGAGTTTACATGTTGAATCAATTTTGTAATTATAATGTAACCATGATTAAGTAGTGATAGAAATATATTTCTATGGTCCCCCACTATTAATTCTAAGTGAGTATAAATTTATACGTCGACTTTAGGTCTTCCTCCATATCGGATAAATTTATTGCAAGCCCACTAGGTGAAATACTAGTTATTGATATCATGTACTTACTCTCCATCTGGGTATACATGTTGGATCAATGGAACTAGAGCTATTAATTATGATGTTCAGTTGACTTAAATTAACAGTATACTCTCCATTTGAGTGGGTCTGTTTTAATTTATTTGAGTGAATAATCTGGCATTACATATGTATGTTGCATGAGTAGTTCTTTTCCCATCGAAATTTTCTATTCAAGGTGCATGAATACATATATGTGTAGTGTGTTTGAAATTTTAGTATTAAATGGTTATATACAATTGTCTAAAAATAATAGTATGCTCTCCATCTGAGCCGATTCTATTTTTTTTTATTGTATAATTCTTGCATTATATAATATGCTTTGCATGAATGATTATTTTCCCATCGAAATTTGTTATTCGAGATGCATGTATGTATATTAATATTGAATGCAGTCTGAATTTTGTTATTCAGTATTTTGACTTATTATGATCTATTTAATGTTTTATCTCAACTCCACTATGACTTTATGCGATTCGTCGAGTTAATTATTAAAATTTTCTTTTGATAGTGATAAGACATTAATTTAAAGGATGCAATATATGTACCTTTTGTTAGAAGGAATTTAATTCCGGTTTCGGGGCAAAATAAGAGATGGATATTTGTTTTAAATTCGAATAACTCTTGAGTTATTGAGCTTGATAAATATTTTATCTCTTGTGGTATGTGAATGCATGACCTTGTTATTTTATATTAATGTCTCTGTTGAACATAACAATATTAGTCTATCTCTTAAAATAATATGTTCTTCATAATTGAGTAAAACTTATCTGTGTACCTTTGTCTGAATCATATTAATCTGGATAGGATTCAAGTTGGTCAAGGATGGACCTTAAGGTTCATTGAAAGTAGAGGAACTACCAATTTGTGGATCCTGTTTGGAAGAAAATTTGACTAAAGGTTGTTTCCCTTCAAAAGGAAATAAAGCTAACGATAAGCTAGAATGAATCCCTTCTGATTTGTATGGTTAAATGAACATACTATTAAGAGATAGCTTTGAGTATTTTTGTGACGTTCATAAATGATTACTCAAAATATTAATATATTTATTTGATGCACCGCAAGTCTTAATGAATTAAGTAATTCAAGGTTTTTAAGACATGAAACGGAGAAGCACCAAGGAAATATATTAAGTTACTGCAATTTGATTGTAGTGGCGAGCACCTCTCTAAAGAGTTCTTTTGTTACTTATCATAATAAGGAATTACATCTCAATTGACTACACTGTAAACTCCATAATAGAGTGGTGTATGATGAAAATATGCATAAAAAATTATGTGATTCGTAAGTAACGATTAATCGCATCTGGATAAGTAGGTTTTCCTTTGAACTTTCCATAGTGAGGTTTTGTTGGATATACTCGGTCAATCGGTAGATTTGATATATTTGAACCGTCGAAATTTGACGTATACCTAGACAACCATAAGTCACACAAACAACCCTTAACCTTCTTTGATTCTCATTGTTGTGTTCGTTTGAACCATGAATATTGTCTGGTTCATAAGTGCGTGGAGAACTAGCACTACAGAATTCTCCTTGAAACAACTTACATTTCATAATTACATAGGTAATTTTTAAATGTGTTACCTCGTAGATACACTATTTGATATACCCCATATAAAACATAGAAATCATTAAAAGTCTTAATGTTTTACCCTTGGTACTAAACATTGTCTTCATCACAAGAATGGACCAAAGTTTTATTTGGCAATGTTGAACCGTTACTAATGCTTTGTTTGATCTCCTTGAATCTATATCTTGTGATCTCCAGTCTTCTAGGTAGAGTTACTGCCACAATGATTTGTCCACGACCATAGTCCCATACTGTCACGACCCGATTTCGGAGTCGCGATGGCGACTGTCATGGAACCAGGCAAGTCGCCTCTTTGTTTCTAAGCTAAATTCAATTTTCAGTAAAAATGCAATTTTTAAAAGTTTATTGATAATACTAAGAGTCTGAAGTTTAAAAACAATATTTGAAACAAAAATTAAAATTTCCAACCCCGGATCCGGTGTCACTCAGTCATGAACTACTATAACGTAAAGCAAAGAAAATGAGAAATGGACAACATTGTCTCAAAATAAAGAACAACAGTTAGAATAAGAAAGAGAAGGCGAGGTCGCGATCGCCAGCTGCTACCTCGACAACTCCAATAAAAACTCTAACAGCTGCTCAATATCCACTACCGGGTCCCGGTGTACCTGGGTCTGCACACAAGGTGCAGAGGGTAACGTGAGTACACCAACTCAGAAGTAACGAACCCAAACTATAGGGTGAGAGGTAGTGACGGACTAAACCTCAATAATTAAATCATCAGCGTACAAAACTTAGGCATGTTCACAGTTTATCAGAAAATAACAACAGAATATACTAGATATACCTCCATATGTTCTACATGCCAACATGTCACAGTGTGAAAATGCACATAGTGCTCACAACTCTCCCACAGAAGTCAATTCAGTACTATATATGGCTCTCAGGCCCAGGGAAGTTCCATCCGGGAATATGCATAAACACCAGTGACCGTAGTCACTCCGTACTGAGGAAAAAGGCCAGTCCAGCCCCCACGGAGAAGATCCATCTCCGGAATACAACACTCGGACAATATCCATATCAAGGGAAGATCCATCCCTCACATAACATCAGCTTCGGACAAGATCCATGCCCAGGGAAGATCCATCCCGCATCATCAATACGCTCACTAGGGGTGTAAAGACTCCGGAGGGGCCCTAGTGGCCCAAGCGCCATATCAAGCCAAGGCATGATTAATATCGCTGCAGTGTGCAGTCCGATCTCATAACTGTCTCAACAACAGGCTCTCGGCCTCACTCAGTCATTACTCTTCAGTCCCACTCACATGGATCACAAATGCCTCCATCAGCCCGACAATGATAAGTATGCATATAATTAACAATACTAAGACTGAGAAGTGGTATGCTATAACATGACTGAGTATATGGAATCAAATAATCACAAAATGAGAGAGTAATATACGACCACTCGGGTCTAAGCATTTTCCGCGTGAAGCCTAGCATTTATACTTAACATGATTTCTAACAGGTTCACAATTACCACATTAACAGAAGCACATATATCATCAGGGAATAATCACTAAGCGGTGACATGGATAAGCCAGGCCACAAATACTCGGTGCACGCCCGCACGCCCGTCACCTGGCATGTGTGTCACCTCGACAATAGTCATAAATCATTTAGCTCGGGGTTTCGAACCCTCAGAACCAAGTTTGGAAACGTTACTTACCTCAAAACCGGCTAAAATACTATTCCGTAGTGCCTTTGCCTCTAAATTCGGCCTCTGAGTGCTCCAAATCTACCAAGTTCAGATTTTATCATCATATTATACTTAAGGAATGAATTCCAATTGAAAAGTACCTAATTTAGATCAAAACCCGAAACTAGTCAAAACCCGACCCCCGGGCCCGCGTCTCGGAACCCGACAAATTTTATAACAAAATATTCTTCAGCATCTCACGAGTCCGTATATTTCAAGAACGCTAAAATCGGAGTTCGTTTGACCCCTCAAATCGACCCCTAAAGGTCTCAAAATTTCAAGCCCTAACCCCACTTTTTTCTACTGATTTTCATAATTAAACACTGATATAAGGTCTCCAATCACATATAATTGAGTTATTAAGTCCAAAAGCCTTACCTCAATAATGAACCAGCGTTTCCCTCTTCAAAATCCCTCAAAAACCTCGGAACCCGTACAACAATGGTGAAAAGAGGGTTAAAAATCGTGAAGGCAAGTTTTATACTTTCTGAATAGTGGTTCCGCACCTGCGCCACTTAAGCGCACCTGCGGACCCAGGTCCGCACCTGCGACCCTTTCTCCGCACCTGCGACTTCGCTAGTGCGATCCTCCTCCCGCACCTGTGATCCTCTGCTGAGCCTCCCAAATTCCGCATCTGCGGAGCTTTGCTCGCTCCTACGGGCCCGCACCTGCGGTCACACTTTCGCAGGTGCGGTTACACCAGCACCAGCAGCTGAAGCTGCATTTTACCAACTTTAAAACTTCGGTTAATCACCCGAAATAAATCCCGAGCCCCTCGTGACCCCAACCAAATATACCAACATATCATATATGATCATTCAAACTTAGTTGCACTCCCGAAACACTAAAATAACATCAAAACACCAAAATCATATCAAATTCACGCCTAAGAACTTTGAAATTTCTAAAATCCTCCAACGATGCCGACACTATCCAAAACAAATCCGATTGACCTGAAATTTTGCAGATATATCCAAAATGACATTACGAACTTGTTCCAACTTCCGGAATTCCATTCCGACCCTGATAGCCTATTTTCCACTGCCGACAGGAAATCACTAAAAACTAACTTTCGCCAATTCAAGCCTAATTCTACACCGGTCCTCACAAAAATATTCTGAACACACTCCTAACTCCCAAATCACCTAACGAAGCTATCTGAGCCATAAAATCCGCATTCCGAGATCGTTTACCACTAAGTCAATTCTCAGTTGACTTTTCCAACTTTAAGGCTATTTTTAAAGACTAAGCGACTAAACTCTCACTACAACCATTCCGATTTCAAGCCTACCAAATCTAACACATCAATAACAGTATAATCAACCTATGACAAGTCAAGAACAATAATTAAAATACAAGTTATACGTAACAACCGACCGACCGGGTCGTTACACATACCCCTCGATGATCTCTCAACTACTTCTAGTTAGCCTAATTTTGTAAGTGGATCCGACACATTATCTAGTGAATTCACATAGTCAATGAGGATAATTCCCCTAGAGAGTAGTTGCCTAACAGTTTTATGTCTTCGTCGTATATGACAAGTTTTTCCATTATACATAATGCTCCCAGCCCTTCCTCTTGCCGCTTGACCATCGCAATGTATGCATATAGGTGCCAATATTTTGGGCTAACATGGAATTTTTTCAAGAAATTATGGAGCCATTCATCTTCTTCATGAGCTTGTCTAAAGTTATAAACTCAGCCTCCTTTGTAGAGCGGTCAATGTTAGTTTATCACGCCCAACTCTAGTCCTAAAAAGGATAAGAGGTCGCTGCAAATATAATCCGATCTAAAAGACCGGAATCGAATCCCACAGAGAACTAAGGTTTCGCCATAATTGTTCAATATCGCTAAGAAAGCTCGAATAAATTTCTAAGTTATAAAGATAAAGATTCTTATACCTAACTAATTAACTAAGAAACTAAAACAGTAAATTAACAACTAAAGATACTAAGGGTTGGAGATTAAATTTATGAGGTCTAGAGTTATGATTTCCCCAAATGTTGTAATCCTTCCCGCTATGTTCCCTACAATTTCACCTATGTATTCTCTACTAATCGTGAGCACTTTAGGTGCTGTAATTCTCCCTCGAGCAACTACAACAATTTACTAGACATATTCTCTCGAACTATGCTAGTTGGCTTTATCTAACTGCTCATTATGACCACGTCAAGACTTTATTATAGTTAAACCTGCCTTTAAACTCGTTGTATTGATTTCTCACATATGTTAGAAGTGACATTGTTCAACAACCACCTAAATATGTAACCTTTCTCAAGCAACACATAATAAATAGGCATAGTCAATCGATGTCCATTCAATTAACAACAATAAACACGTAGTTGAACAAGTAGAGAAATCCGACGGCTCAATTATATAAAAGCATAACAAGAATTTATCCTACAAAAGGTTCTATCAAAAATCTAGATAACATATTAGATATTCATAATAGTATGCAAAACTACAATACTAGAATTCATAACCAATAATGGAAATAGGAAGAAGGAAGTGAAAAACTCGTCGAAAAATTCTCCGCCTTGCTCCTAGTGTGTTCTTGCCTCCTTAGGTCTAAAGTGTGTCAAAAGTCACAAAAATAATTTTTTTCTATGTATATATACCAAGTAGGGATTGGCCCAAATACATACAACTTCTCCAATGCGAAATAGGACACTTTTTTTCGGACAGTACGTGCGCGTCCGCGCATTGACCGTGCACTTTAGCCAGTATTCTGCCATATTTGCGCGATCAGTGCGCGGCCGTGCACTTTCCACGCGCTTTTCACCCTGTTATGTTTGGAATTTGGGAAAATGGAAACATGAAAGTTATAGCCCTTTGAATTAGCTTTCCAGCTATATATTGTGTAGCCCAAATGGAGTTCTGAGCAAAACGTTATGTGTATTTTACTAGACAATGTGCAATATGCCTACTCGATTCTTCATTCATTCTTAACTATCATCTGTTGATCCCTGAACACGATCCCGGCTTAATTCCTTGGGATTTTACTCATACTTCAAAGCTGCAAATCACTTGAATTCATTTCATAATATCTAAATAGCTCGGAATCACTCCTACAAGGTATAAAACACACAATTAGTGCAAAACACTAGCGATTAAAGCTCAAATTCAATTAAAGTACAGTAAATTAGAGTGTAATAAGCGACTTAAATACACATCTATAGCCTATCATCATAAGTTTATTTGGATATTTTCCAAGAGATCACTCCTCCACCAACTGTAAAAATACATCCACTTGTAGATTATAAACAGTTAAACCGATAATCTAAATTGCATCAGCATACCCCTTTATTAGTGCAGGATATTTATTATAGTGCAAAGCGTAATTTTGAGTATATTTCAAATATTTCAAGACTCATTTCATTGTCATGATAGTTCTAGCGAACTTTCTTATTTCGTAGACTAATACATCTCGACTTTCTACTGCATGTCAGATTAGTGACTACACTTAATGTAGCAATATTATATTATAGCAACAGCCGGAATGATTGGTTGTGGCCACAACCTTTTAATATAGAACACATTTCGCAACCAATTTGTCTTTTTCTAGCATTTGTATGCTATTTATTCTTATTCCAAAATGCAATATAGGTCTATATGAGAAATTATAGCACATTTATTCATGAAACAAATCCAACTTGCTATGGATTTTTATCATTTTTATCAGTTAGTTCACCACATTATAGACCATTGTATTAATACATTCGTGCTGGAAAGGCATGTGAACAACCTTCGAATTGGTAGTTTCATCAACTAGTCATTACTAAGATTGAACAAGTAATGAATTCATCGACTACCATATCAGTATCCATTAAGGATTCATGGGATTCAAAGGATCATATCATCTAGTTCTTCTAAATAATATAGACATTACGTTTAACATTCGCTATTGTCATGTAATGACCCGACCACTTGTTTTGCTTTCTAGAACTCTGCTCCCCTAAACGAGACACCCCGTATGTGCTTTTACTATCTTATAACTTGTAGGGATGGTTAGTTCGGGTTTTGGAAGGGTTCGGATTGAAATCGGAACACGTGATTCCTTAATATTGACTTAAAAGGCTAAATTTAATTTGGTCAATATTTTGAGTAATCGACCTCGGAATCGGGTTTTAATGGTTCCAACAGGTTCGTATGATGATTTTGGACTTGGGCGTATGTTCAGATCGGGTTTTGGATGACCCGGGAGTGTTTCGGCGCTTAATAGTTAAAATTGGCTCGTTGAAGGTTTTAGAGTTCTTTAAATTTGGTTTGGAGTAGGTATTGGTGTAATCGAGGTCCGTTTGGAATTCCAATCCTAGGAATAGTTCTATATGGTGGTTTAAGACTTCCACACAAAATTTGGTGTCATTATGAGTAGTCTAAGTACGATTCGGCGCGTTCGGAGCGATTTGGAAACTTGAAGTTCATAACTTGATTTAATTTGGTTTTGGGGTGCGATTCTTAGTTTTGTTATTTTTTATGCGTTTTGAGAGTTCGAGCAGGTCCGTATTATTTTTATAGACTTGTTGGTATATTTGGACGGTGTCACGAGGGGACTCGGGCGTGTTTCGAACCACCCAGAGCTAAGTTGGAGAAACCATATTTTCCAATTCTGGTTTCCTTCTTCGCGGACGCGGAATGGCACTCGCGTTCAAGATGAAGGATTTGGGCAGTGGGATGATTTGTTCTTCGCGTTCGCAATCAGGAGGTCGCGTTCGTGGAGCTTTGATATTCAAGGCCTATGCGTTCTTGAATGCCATCTCGCGTTCGTGTGAAGAAAGGGGCTTGGGATGGTCTGTACCCATTACCTTTCGTGTTCGCGTAGGGTAGGCCAAGAAAGCCTCCATGTTCGCGAGGCCCCTGTCGCGTTCGCGATGGGTATTCTTCTGGGCCTGGGGAGCTTTGCCTTTGCGAATGCGAGGCCCTTTCCGCGTTCGCGAAAAAGGGGCAGTTGGGCAGTGTTATTTTAAAATCGGGACTTGGGCTATTTTTGAGTTCATTTATTATAATCTTGGGCGATTTTGGATTTTTAAAGAGGGGGATTTCAACCTAACTTTTGAAGGTAATTCCTATCCAATGTGAGTTTAATACATAGATTATGGGTAGATTTTAACATGTAAAATTATGAAAATTATGGGTTTAAATGAAAAACCTAGCTTTTGATAAAAAATGAGATTTAACCATGGAAATGGTTATGGAATTGAATGAAAATTATATATTTGAGTTCGTGAGGTTATGAATAACATTTACCTTAGAAAATTTCCGGAATTCGAGCATGTGGGCCTCAGGTGAATTTTAATAATCTTTCAATTGGGGTTAGGTAATTACTCTAATAGCTAGAATATGAACTTTTGAGCATGCATTGATAAATTTATATACCATTTGACTAGTTTCGGATTGTTCGGCACCGAGTTTAGGCTTAGGAGTGAAATTTGAGGCCGAAAATGAGCTTTGATACGAGGTAAGTCTCTTGCCTAACCTTGTAAGAAGAAAATTTACCCCACGGGTGACTTAAATTAATATTTGCTTCTAATTGTAGGGGCTACGTATGTATGAGGTGACGAGAGTCCGTGCATAGCTACTAATTATGCTTATGCCCGGGTAGTTTTAGGACCCAAATCATGAATTACTTGAAATGTTTGCACGTTACTTGTGAGTTAAAGTGCCCAAATTATATTAGAACTTGTTAAATATATTGTTAAAGACCGTTAATGGAATTTGTGTTACATTATGTATTAGCCTTTAATAACAGTTAAGTCAAATGATTATAAAATATCCTCTCTTCTTGTGGAGCGGGCCAAACGCCTCGGCAATAGATAGATGCATCTAGTTCGTGCCACTCGACTCTCGGCAATGTACACATTATTTTGAATCGGGTCGTACGACCTCAGCATAAATCGTGCTTAATAATACTTGGTGCTTAATCATACCTTTTATTATGTTATGGCTTGTAAGGTTATGATTTGCAAGGAAAGTGATATATTTGAAATTATTAAATTTGTGAAAGGATTAGTTGCTCCTGCTTGATAATGAGTTATTGTTATTTTTTACATAACCCATGTTTATTTAGAATTTCAATATTTATATTGTTAGCCCATAGTAAGTGTCGAAGTCGACCCCCTCGTCACTATTTATTCGAGGTTAGACTTGATACTTACTAGGTACATGTTATTTATGTACTCACGCTACACTTCTGCACTGACCGTGCAGAATCTGTGATCGGTGCATCTTGCGGTCCTACCGACGCACATCCCAGATATCCCGAGACCTAGTGGTGAGCTGCTTCCTGAGCCGTTCTGCAGCCCCTAGAGTCTCTCTTTTGTATGTACATTCTGTCTACTTTACATTCAGACAACAGCTAGAGTTTTGTATATTCTACTAGTTGCTCATACACTTGTGACACCAGGTCTTGACGCACACACTAGTAGACTTTATGATTTTAGGGTACTTATATCACTATGTTTTCCACTCAGTTGTCTTCGCTTCATTTATTAAATTTTTTAATTCTTAATTTCTTACTAAATAGAATTTAATTATTTAGAATCTTATTAAAAAGAGGAATAACTTGTTTAATTCACTATTGGCTTGCCTAATGGTAATGTTGGGTGCCATCACGGGCTATAGGAGAAATTGGGTCGTGACATGTCATGCATAAGCTTAACGCCCCCACACTTCAAACATTTCATGTGCCTTTTATATTATTCATGAATTTTTAAAACCATTTGATACCATTATTTGGTAATATTTCACATGCCATTATTTAGTGTTGTTTTAGTTTGTAAAGTGACTAACAAGTCGGGACACCTTCTATTATTTTTCGGGAACCACCCTTTAGGTTGTTTCATATAAATTTCTTCCACCAAATCTCCATCTAAGAAGGTTTTTTTCACACCCATCAAATTGATTTCAAGGCCATACACGGAAGTTAACGCTATAAACACGAAATAGAAGTAATCCTCATTACCGGAGAGTATGTGTCGAAGTAATCAATACCTTATCATTGTCTAAACCCTTTAACAACTAATCTCGCCTTATATTTTTCAATAGTACCATCAACTTTTATTTTTCTTTTGAAAATCCACGTAGAACCTAAATGTTTATTTATTGGAGGAGGATCAACCAATTTCCGAGTATGATTACTTAATATGGATTCTATCTTACTATTGACTGCCTCTTTCCAATATTATGCTTCCGAGGAAGACATTACTTCTTTGAATATTTGAGACTCATTTTCAAACAAGAATGTTAGAAAATCTGGTTCAAAGGAAGTAGTTGCCTTTGACATTTACTTCGTCTTGGATTTTCCTCATTAAAGGTACTTTCCTTTGCTTCTTCCCGAGGTCGCTTAGATTTTTCACTATGAAAACCGCAACCAATGATTTTCGGTCCTATTTTTATCTTTTTGGGTTTAGGGACTTGATCTTTAGATAAATACCCCCAAACTTTGAAATATAAGTTGGGCTTTCTTCTTTTCCATTTTTTATATGGAATAGATTACGTTTTGCTATGCGAAACTCGATTGAGTATTCGGTTAGTTGTAAGAATAGCTCTCCCATGTGGGGTAAACCAGAACTTATCAACAAGGCATTCATCGTCTCCTTTAACGTTCTATTCTTTCTTTCCGCAATTCTATTAGATTGTGGTGAGTAAGGGTAGTCGCTTGGTGAATAATATTATATTCCAAACATATTTCTTCAAAAGGAGATTCATATTCGCTGCACATATTACTTTGTGGAGCCAACCACAAGAACTGTTATTTGTGTCATGACAAAGTCAGAATTAATAGCGGTGAAGTTTTTAATCTTCGAACCGTGTAATATCTGAAACAACCAAATTTAATAAATAGTGAAGTTTTTTAATCTTCAAACGGTATATCTGAAACAACCAAAATTAATAAAATGACGAGTTTTTAATCTCCAAGCCGTAAAAATCACTAAGATTTTAATCTCTTGAACGAGTAGAAAGTCACTTAAACTTTAATCTTCGTCAAATGAGTAGAAAGCCACAAAGACTTTAATATCAAAGAACGAGTAAAAAATCACATAGATTTTAATCTCGAAGCAGAAGTAGAAAATCACGAAGATTTTAGTCTCCAAAACAGAAGTATTTAACACTTTAGATTTTAATTTTATTCCCAAATGGTTTTTAAACCATTATAACATTTCAATAGTTTGATATATTATTCTTATCAAACTAACATATGTATATGCTTATATAAGATATCACCTTCATGATCCCAAAATAGTTTTCTGGTATCAATGTAAGACAAATTCATATTTTACAATCTCGAAAATGACTATCCACATATATCTATGCATGTTACCAAATTACATATATTAACAAATAAATTAAATTTTCATTTGGTCAAGGAATAACAAAGTAACCTTTAAGCACATGTTATTCCTAATCATGCATACAATTTCTAAATTTATGATATGAGATCATCACATAATAAACATTTACCCTTATATCTAAAATCGAGTTTTACAAATCACAAAGGGTAATTAGACATAGAAATTAAATAAAGTAAAGAAAGTAGAACCCTATTTGATCACTTTCTTCAAGATTCATTGCTTTGATGTTCTCGCTCTTGATATATGGTAAATCAATATCACTGCCCCGAACAGTACCTTACTGACTTATAACACTATTATCACCATGTTTGAGAAAATTCCATATTAATATTCAATTTTCAGAAAATCATTAAAATTTCCCAACAGACGAACCGTCTCTTTTTCATTATGGTCATCTCAATGACTTTGGAGTCAGCCACAACATCATTTATATCTTATAATCTCAAATGAATATGTAATGTTTGAGTCCTCACACGAGTCTATAATGAGTCTATAATGTTCATGTATCTCTTATGAATGATTCCAATATTTAAGAAGATACCAACGTGGATGGCAAGCGTTGCTTCTTCTACAGTAGTAAATTCAAGTACTTTGTATTCATTCTCCTTCTGTTAGTAGTTGTATCCGTCAAGCCTTGCTCTTCTAACCACCGAAATCATAATTTTTTCTGCTTCTCAACTTTCCTCTTAGTATAGCAAGTAATTTCCCTTCAAATTAGGATAAGTTAAATTCCTTAAGATTGTTAGTAATCTGTGTTCAAACACTACTAGAAAATACCAAATTTTCGACCACCAAATCCGTCGAAAATCTCTTATTTCCGATAGATTTCAAGTGGCCAGAAAAATGATGGCCGCAAAATATTTACGACGGAATCGGTCGCAAACCTCTGACCATTTTGGTCGCAATGGGGATTTGTGCAGCTGACCGGATGAAATTAATGCTTGCGACGATTTTGGTCGGTACATGTGTGACCGATTCAGTCGCACCATTATTAATATAAGATAATTAAGTATTAAATTTTTCGATTGATTTGGTCGGTAATTTGATTATTACTCATTATTTTGTTTAAATTTTCCGACCGAATCTTTCGGAAATTAAGAAACTACTTACTCCCTCCGTTTCAATTTATGTGAACCTATTTGACTGGGTACGGAGTTTAAGAAAAAAGAAAAGACTTTTGAACTTGTGCTACAAAATGAGGCACATATATTTTGTGTGGGTATAAATCATTGCATAAAGATAAATTATTTCTAAATAAGAAAATAGGTCATTCTTTTTGGCACAGACTAAAAGGAAATAGGTTCACATAAAGTGAAATGGAGGGAGTAATTAAATTCCAATCACTTCAGCCTCAAATCTGTGAATTTCCATGTCTAAATTTTGGTAAAATACAATAGAATTCTGTTGTATTTTAAGCCATACCCCCTGCCAAATCAAACAACCAATACTCTACAGTTGATATCACAAATATTCTATAAATTGAACCTAAAATAACAAGTATCAAACTTGTTTAAACATAACAAATCATTTATTCTATTAAACCACATAAAAATCTAAGACTTTCAACCCAAATCACGTTATACCAAGTCTAAAATGAACAAAGTTTTGCAACGACCAATCAATTCTAAATATCCTATTACAAAATCCAAATCTTCATCGGTTTTAGTCTTCTCATTATTAGATTCTTCCATTGTATGACGTTGTTTTCCATAAATGTCTGTATCATACTTATTATTTCCTGAGCATTATTCCATTGCTGAGACAATTCATTGATTTGCGTCCGCATAGTCTCAATTTCTTCGGGTGATGCAAAAGCACCACTAGATAATGCGGTAGACGACGCCTGCACTCCAAATCCGTAGTCTCTTCCTTTATTTATTTCATGAGAAATAAAAAAAAAATATTTAAATGAGCAAGAGAAGAAACATACAACTTGTGCAAAATAATATCAAAACAAAGTCGTATCTAAAAAATTACTAAAATATTGTATACCTTTATTTACTCCACCGACTGCTTGTATCCATATCAAAGTCATGTCTTCGGGCGTCAGTTGAGAATCGGGATGAGTTTGTTGCCACTCCTCCATTCTTCTTTGATACCCTTCCTGAAATGTTGTTGACAAACATTATAAAAATGAATTAATCTTAACCAAGAATAAAGGTAGCATTGAATTTAGAAACTTACATATGTCTCCGATGCATGCGGTTTGACCCATCTTTCTCTTGTACCATTCTTCTTCTTCTTATGTGTCTCCTTAAGACAGTAGCATGAGACACATTTCCTCTGTGTGCCTTTTCCTTTCAAAATAAAAATATGAGTTTATTATTTGAATCTCGTATAAGTAAAGCTAAGTAAATTTTTATAAATAAATTAACAATCTCATTCGATGGGCTGCAAAACTGATTGAACCTCTAGTGTGCAACGAGCTACCCTTACTGGAGGCTCTGTTTGCCTTCGCTTTTTCACTCTTCTGCTTCCATTCTTCGTTATTCTACTTCTCCAATAGTTGAAGCCAGACATCTTCACACAACCATAAAGGTCTGCTCCTACCTTTCCGAGCAATAAAATGTGTATCTTTAATCCTTTTCTGATCTTTCTTCTCGAAATTAGCATTCACCTGAATTTCATGTTAAGACTTCCATACACACTTAGTCTGCAATTAAAATAAAAATTAGATGAATACAATAAACATTATATAAATTATATTTATTAGTACCTTAAATTGAAGCCACATATTCACTCTGATTAAGTATGAAATCATTCTCAGGGAATTCCACGGCTCATGAAAAAAATGGCTTCATAGCGTACACAATCATATGTGTGACCTGAAAGGATGGCAAAACCTGAATTATATGTAAAATAAATATTCGTTAAATATATTTAGATCTTTATTCTAATAACTAAAAATTAAAGAATTACTTATCCGTCCCTATGGGGTATGATAATGCCAAAGAATGTAGTGCTTTTCCATTAAGGTAACTCCCAAAATATGCTTTGTTTTATCTAGTTGTGTATTACACTACACTCCGGTATCTTATTAGGCAATGGATACTTTGTTACCTTAGGTAGATTCATAACTCGGTTATGAATTTCTTCATGTGACAAGACATGCAATGGCTCTTCATAATCAGTGTTGTTCTTTATAAATACACTAATATTTCTTCTAGATTCATGATCTATTCGCAAGAAGCGACGATGACAGTCAAACCATTGTTCTTGACCATGTTTCAAAGTGAATGCTTTTGTGCCTTTCATACAAGTCGGGCAAGCTAACTTTCCGGCAGATGACCACCCGGACATTATTCCATAAGCAGGGAAATTATTTATAGTCCATATCAAAGCAGCACAGAGTCTGAAGCTTTGCATAGTTGATACATCATATGTTTCCCCACCTTGATGCCACAATAATTTCAACTCATCAATTAGGTCTGCATGTATAGATCAATCAATTTTTTTGGATTGCGTGGACCTGGAACAATACAAGTTAGAGACATATATTGACTTGTCATACACAATTCAGGCGGCAGATTATACGACATACCAAACATTGGCCAACATGAATATGGTGCAGCAGACACTACAAATGGAGTGAATCCATCAACACGTAATCAAGCCTAATATTTATCGCTTCACCGGCAAAGTTTAGAAACACCCTATCAAAATGCTTCCATACTTCTCCATCTGACAGATGGCACATCTGGCCTTTTATGTTCATAATGTATTTCATAGGAGGAGCGGGACTCATTAATGCATACAGCTTTTTTAACCTTGGTATAAAGGGTAAGTAGTGCATCGCCTTCACTGGAACCTTCTTCTGTTTAGCATTTGTGACTTCTTTATAACGCGACTAGTTACAAAATTTGTAATTTTCTAAAGGTGCATCATTCTTACAGAATAACATACAACCTTTATCACAGCAATCAATCCTCTCCGATGAAAGACTCAACATGGAACCAATTTCTTTGCCGTGTAAAATCTTTGGTCAAGTCAATCTTGGTCGGATTAAGTCCATTCATAAGGCCAATGATAAAATCCATGTCCGTTTGAGAAATAGAATTATTTGATTTATGTTTAGTAATCTAACTGCAACAAACAACTTGAAATGCGATGCGCCTTCATAATGTGGACAACTAGCTTCCTCTAACTGTATGAAGAAGCTCTTAGCATCGTCATTTGGTTCGGATTGAACCCCAAGGAACATCTCAAAAGCATCCCTCATCATTTTATTAAATCTAGAATTTTCAACATTAATATTCTCTGTTGTGGGACTACCTTTTTCACCACAAGAAGTGTTCTGAAAATGAACATCATCTACACTAGCATGACTATTCCAACGAATAATCCACACATAATAATTTTCCATAAACCCCTTCTTACAGTGAACAGTAACATAATCGGACACCAATAACTTAATACACTTGCATTTCGAGCACCTAATCGTCCCTTCGATAAGGAAATCATCAAGTGTGTTCGCCTTAACAATAAAGCTAGCAACCCCTTATATAAATTCATCCCACAACCCCGTATGATTCGGACGATTCCCATCAAACATCTATTTACAATGCCCAAATTTCATCTACACAAAAATGTTAAATATTATATCATTTAAAGGTTCTTATTTTGAAAGGTTAAATGTTATTTCATTTTGCATATCCACCTAGTCATTTTCACCTTTGTATGTGAGTTAAGTCAAAATAATACTACTACTATTTAGCAAGAGCATTGAATACCAAATATAGTTACTCAAACAAAACAAAAAAACTATTTAAAAAAATGTCTACATATATAACAATTCAAAATTATTTTTAAATATAATTCAATTAAGGATCTAGAAAAATTAAAGAACTAGTTGAATGAATTAAATTGTGGCTCTTAAATTTCATTGCTTGTTAATAATGAAAAACATAATATTAGACATAATTGTGTTATGTCTTCCATTTCAAGTAAAGTTCTTACCCTTCATCTCAATTTTTTAACTTTTTCCTTTCCCTTTGAGTTCTCTTCTATTTAAAGTATATTTTTTAATACTAAAGACAGTGAAGAAGTCAATAGACAACTACATCATCTCATTAATTATTGGCCAAACCCATAAG
Organism: Nicotiana paniculata; assembly: GCA_005239505.1. Lineage (NCBI taxonomy): Eukaryota > Viridiplantae > Streptophyta > Magnoliopsida > Solanales > Solanaceae > Nicotiana > Nicotiana paniculata. The sequence goes on along the minus strand of MDKI01231220.1, from coordinate 31,273 downwards.
TATCCCCTTTAAGTTGGCCACGTTATTCATTTTGCCACTTCAACTCGACCTTTTTTATTTTGACACTCCAACCCCTTATCTCATGTGCCATTTAAATACAAAATGCTGACCTGTCACATTGAGTGAGATTGTCACCCAGGTGAGACAGTAAATTCACTTCACTTTTAATGCAATTAAATATTACCCTTTATACCCGATTTCTTCCTACCCTTTCTCCATTGTAAGATGTAAAAAAGCCCTAATTATCAAAAGCTCCATCTCCATTTATTTAAAAGGCTGCTTTCTTTCTGTAATTTGTCAAAGCTTTAGTTGAAATTAATAGAAAAGCGAACCTTATCATACTAATTTTGTCAGTTACTGATTTTGAGCTTGAACTCCACAGCCATTGTAGCCATGTCGGAAAGCTATGTCATCTCGACAAGGTAGCAGAATTCAAACACAAAAGCTAACAACTAAAATTTAACAATACAGAAACTAACAACTGAAAATGAACAACTGAAATTTAACAAATGCATCAACAATTCTTTAGTTACCAGAAGAATTGATCCAAACTAAAATTGAACGCAATGAAATACAGATGAAATTTCGAATGATATTTTGATTATCCAGCCTTCGAACAAATGGACCAACATTGAGAATTCATGGTTATATCTTCTAGGTCTTGGGATTTTGTTTAACGGGGTGAAAGAAGATTTGTGTATTTTGAGAATTAGGTAAAAAGTGAAAAGGTTCAGTTTACTGAAATTGGGTGTGGTTTTTTTTTTTACCGGATGCGGGTTATTTTTCACGGGCACGGGTGCGGGTTCACATTTTCTGTTAGGGAAATACGTGGATAATAAATTTAAGTGGCAGTAAATAATTCGTTAGCTTTACATGTTAGCAGCGGTTATAAACACGCGCCTGAATTATAACTACAAGTCAGTGTTTTGTGTTTAAACGGCACATGAGATAAGGAATTGGAGTGTAAAAATAGAAAATGTCTTAGTTGAGGTGCCACAATAAAAAACGGGGCCAACTTAAAGGGACTGCTTATGGGGTTCGCCTTCATTATTCTATGCACATATCATGTTCGTAAAAGAAATGTAAGAACTCCACGAATTAGTTAACAAAATTATTTAGTAAAACTATCCCCAACTTGGTAATGTTAACCCCAAACTAGTAGGTAAAATTAAATAGTTTAATCGTTGAATTTTATTTCAAATTATATTTTTAGGGTCTCCGCTACTCATTCCCATAATCTTCTCAAAGGAATTTCTAAATTACTAACATATAAGTTTAATTTAGCTACTAACAATAGTCATAGATTTAATTTAGCTAAAAACAATCAATTTTTAAAAATTAAACTAGGAGGAACTAAAAATATCAATGTATTTAAAAAATAAATAAAGGAGGGTGAGTGAAATACCTACTTGACTGGAGGGAGGGTTGCCGGTGATGGAGATACTAGAGAGGGAGGTCGCCGGCGAAGCAGCTGCTACCGGAGGGACGGCGGACCTGGATAACGGGTTGGATGGGAGGAGGGAGGTTTGAGTGTGAGAGAAAAGAGAGAGGGAAGTAAGAAAGAAAAGGGTGTGTGAGGAGGGGGAGGGGGGAAGAGGTTTGCGACCGAATCGGTCGCAAACGAGATCAACACAGTCAAATCTCATTTTAATAAATGATTGCGACCGAATCAGTCCCAACTTTTTTATTTATTTTTATTTTTCCGACGGAATCGGTCGCTAATAGCTTAGCGATATTCCCGCCAGATTTTGTATTTAATGGACGGAATATCTATCGTAGTTAATAGTTGATTTTTAGACAGTTTGCAACCGATTTCGTCGGAAAATTTTGATTACTTTCTGGTTGGAATATTTCTGTAGAAAATTGGCGTATTTGTGTAGTAAAAATCAGAAATAGAGAAACGTTAGTTCAATAAACAAAACATAAAATAATTTGTTTTAGCATTAGCAAAGTGGAGGGACAAAACAAAAACAAGCGCGTGTATGAAGTTTGTAATGTAGAGAGTTTGCTACTAAAATCTGAAGAGAAAACTGGAGGGCAATGATGTATAGAGAGAGTATCCAATGATTGTACAGACTAGATACGCGCGTGTCGGATGGGATTGAGGCAATGTGACACGCACGAGCGCTCTAAGTGGGTCCCCTGTTCCGCCACGTGAGCAAGCACCCCATGCCTCATCACGTGAACTTCCACGTGATCCTCCCTCTTTCTTGTCATTTTCAAAAATCTTTTAAACTTTTTTGTTTTTGTTCTTTTTCCCCTTTTTATTTCTCTTTCATGGAGCTCATGCTTGGCTTTGGATTCTTCCAATTTGCTTTGGCTCAAACTTTTTAGCCCAAAAGTTGAAACTTTCTAGCCTTTCTTTGTTTTACTTTTTTCATCCTTTTCTTATTGGAAGTCAATGAGCAGAAAAAAATGGGGTGGGTCTAGCTTATTTTCTACATGATTACATAATAGTTTGTGATATTGGATTAGCGAGGTGATGGCTTATATTACAACTTTACATCTTAGTTGAACAATTTATGTGTAACATTAATTTCGTATATATTTCTTCAAATCTCCGTAATAGATAGTTAATTTGTTTTAAATTTAAATAAATAGTACTTATATCTAAAAAAAAATTAAGAAATACTTAACTTTGTACGTGTTATATTAGTTTACCTAAGTGTCATACTCCTCAGTGAGTGTGACGTCACGTACCTACACAATACTAATAGCTTTCATATATTCAATAATTTGTCAAATAGAACAATTCAATGCACAATACAAACTGTAAACATCTTAAATGTAAGTAACATATCTAAAGAAAATCTTTTTTCACATATCGCTTATTCGATCACCCCCATCCATGGAGAAAAAGGTATTCCAAAACTATTTCATACGTAGTAATTTGTCGACAACCTACTAGAATATATTCCCTTTATTTCAATTTAAATGTCACACTTTCTTTATTAGTCTGTTCTAAAAAAAAATGACACATTTTTATAATTGCAAATAACTCAGTTTTAAACGCTTTATTTTATCGATTTTACCCTTATTGAGATGCTTTTATAACCAACTAGCTCTTACCCCTTAAGCTTTTAAGACCACAAGTTTCAAAAGTCTTCTTCTTTTCTTAAATTCTGTGCCGAGTCAAATTACTTCATGTGAATTGAAACGGAGGGAGTAAAAAAAAGGCCTAAAATTTAGCTAGCGTTTGGCCATAGATTTCCAAATTTGTTTTGAAAAATCTGATTTTGGTAAAGTTTGGTTTGAAGATGAAAATGTGTTTGGAGATCAGCTTTAAAACATATTTCCCAAATTCTTTTTTTTTGAAAAAACATGAAACATAACTTATATCCACAAGTTCTAAAAAATATCACAAATATCCAACAATGCCATTATTAATAACATTCGTTATATTATCGCACACCATAGTCCTGCACATAAATAAATTTGGTACAAAATTATCATTTTTATAATGAACTACATGATACACTATCAGATGACCGAGAAGACGAAGCAATATTGTTATAAAATAATAAATGATGGGCTCTTTTATAAAATACAAAAAGTTTTGGGGCAATTTTAAAAAAATGTAATAGTGATATATTAGCCCAAAACGGGATTTGGAATTTTGCCAAAATGTAGACAAAATCTATGGTCAAACATGTGTTTACCAAATAAAACCCAAATTTATTTTGGCAAAATCTATGACCAAACGAGTTCTTAATTACTATTCTAAAAATATTTTTATATACTATGCTAAATCATCAAAGGTAAGCTCTCTCTCAGTAAGAATGGTATGGGGCGCCCTATTTGGCCGTCCCTTTTTAACGTGTAACCGTTTTATTTTTTCTGGTAAAAGCATTTTAAAAAGACGATTTTATCACTCTTTAATAAAAGACTACTTTCTCTCTAAGTATATGCATATTATTTCTTGTCTCTGCCTCTCAAACAAAATTAAGTATAATCACGTGTACGATTTTAATGGTTGTGTTTAACCACTGCATTAAATGTGTAGGGAGTTTTAATTTAGCAATAGTTTTATGATTTAATTTCTGGGCTTTTTAATGATAGTAATCTTAGTTGAATTGTTTTCCTTTTTTTATTTGTGCTAAAATAGACTGAAGTTTCAGATAAAACTCATGACAAAACTGTAGACTGCAAGACAAAACTTCAACAAGTATTGGTATGAAGTTTTAGCAAATAAACAAAATAATCCGTCAAGTGTGATTCTGAAGATGAATGTGGTTCAACTTTCTATTTTTTTGTAAAACTGTTGAGAGGAAAGGAGGAGATCTTGTTTCACGAATGACGTTGCAGATTATGCGATTAATGCGTGATGCAAGTTTTATATCTTTTGGCAGAGATATAATTGTCATATTATTACATAATTTTTGTCATATGACTGCTAAATCTATAATTTTTGAAAATGGGATACAAATATAGAGTACGACTACAAATCTCACGCTCTCTGACTCAATGAACATTTAACCCAACGTTTTAAATTCGTAGAATACGTGAGATTAAAGCTTAGATACAGTAAAGAATAATGTTGAAGTTTTTTTTGTTAAAATTCTTTTGTGGAGTATTGGGTAAAATTCATTCATATTCCAAGACCTATTTGTTGACAATCATTTTATGTTGTCTGAATCACAAAAGTTAGTAGATAAATGCAAGACTATGAGTGAAAGAGAGTAATATATAGATTTAAAGGTGAAACGGTAATTATTTGAATTTGGAACGAGTTAGCCAAGATCAAACAATGCCAAGTCCTTATATCTTTCTATTTGACACTGGTACTTCCGAAACTGTTAGTTGAAGTTGTAACTTACAATGTAATTGCAAACTCAATTAAAAAGACAACAGTAAACAAATATTACTTCTGTAACATACTATCATTTAAAACAAGGGAAACTTGCGTTTCTTCCTCCCCCATATTATATTATTCAAACCAAAACATTCTGTAACCTATTATTCAAACATATAATTATGAAAACTTATGACAACTCTTAATCAAATCAATAACTACATATATCACTATTAATTAATTACGTTCTCTGTTTCATAAAATTGTAACAGTTTTGTTTCCGATAGTCAAACTAGGTCAATTTTGAACATATCCTTTTGTAGTTGTGATACGATGGAGATAGCACGCAGTTACAACATTTTTCATCTACTCTTTAAATTAGGTAAAATAAAATATAAAATAATGCAATTGAAATGGAGTTTTAGCACAATAATTATATAAGAGTTTCAGCTGTGTGATTACATAGCACAAAATTGAGCGCGTGAGTAAAAAAGTATAGTTTAGAAAAAGTCTTTCACGAGGGAGCACGCACGTTAGTCAACAGTCAACGGTGGGAAAAAGAGTGAAAAAGCCGCTTTTCAATGAGAAGTTACAATTCAGGAAAGAAAAAGCAACATTATTAACCACAGGCGGAATTGAAAGGTGGAGCACACAGATCACAGTAACTTTACCTTCGGTTACTTTTACACTCACATGTCAATTCACCATGGTTAAATTTCACCAAACCACGGTCTAAAAAAGCCCCATGCAAAATTTGCCAAATATAAATGGACAGAAAAACATCCAGAGAAACAACAAGGGAAAAGCCAAGCTAAAATCAAAGCCAATCTCTATCATCATCATTGAGCCAATAGCCACTGACATGAGTCATCATTGAACATCTATTTGCCTTCTTCTCTGTCTATTCACACATCTCTTTCTCTCTCTCTCTCTAAATCAGAAAATATATATATATATATATATATATATATATTTTTTTTTTTTCGTGTGTTTACAAAAAATAAAAGGACACAACTATAAATATTTTTCTTGTTTGTATATATGTTGTTCATAGGTTCTGAATCTTCTGACCTATCCTACAAACTGTATTGCACTAGTGAAAGGAAAAAAGCTGTAACTCCTCTGCTACAAAAGAGAACCAGCCCATTTTTCTTCCTTCTGTCCCCCACCTCCTACCAAATACATTCAAATCCTAGAGAAAGAAAAACCCCCATTTACCATTCTTTTGGTTTCTATAAGGGTAAGAAAAAAAGGCAACTTTGCTGGTTTTATTCAGAGTAAAAAAGATGGGTGGTGAGAAAGAAGATGGTTTAGGTTTGAGCCTCAGCTTAGGAATGAGTTGCCCTCAAAATAATCTCAAGAATAATGACTTCATTTCATCATCAACTCCTCCATTTCTCTTGCCCTTCATGCATAATCATCAAATTTCTGCAGGTAAAATTGACAAAAGGTTACAACTTTTTTGTTTTTTTCTTCTTTCATTTGGTCTCTGAAAGAGAGCCTTATGCCAATGATAAAATTATTTATGTGTGACCTATTAATCACGGATTCAAACCGTAAAATAATCAGCATAGGCCACTTACATCACAACCCTTACGGTTCAATATTTTCCTATGTCAACGTGGGAATGCTTCGTGCACCGAATCAACCATTTTTCTTCCATTTGGTCGTGGATTCATGCTCGAAGACGAATCACTTTTGAACTTGAGAGGTTCAACTTTTATAGTGTTGAAATTTTAGAAAAATTGTCACACACATTCATACCCATCAGACTATTAGATTCAGTTGAACTCAATAAATACAGGCTTTATTGGGGCCAACCAAATGGGTTTTTTTTAGCATGTTTGATTTATGTAGATGCTTTTTGGCAGAGAGAAATGAAGAAGCAAGAGAATCTATAAGAGGGGAAATAGATATGAATCAACCAGCGAGAATGATAGAGTCATGTGATGAGGAATTAGAAGATGAAGGTATGATAATGGTTTCATCACCTAATAACAGCACAGTTTCGAGTGTGAGTGGGAAGAGGAGTCATGATAGAGAAGATAACGAAGGGGAGAGGCCCACCAGCTCCCTGGAGGATGACGGCGGCGACGCGGCGGCGAGGAAGAAACTCCGGCTGTCCAAGGAGCAAGCAGCCGTTCTTGAAGAGACATTCAAGGAGCATAACACTCTTAATCCAGTAAGTGGCAGTTGCAAACATTTTGTGGTTAAAGGGTAATTTCGGAATAAAAATTTAATAATTTTTTATTTTTTTTGGTTCAATAAAAAAAAAATCTGTTTAAACGTGTTTGATAGTTGTAATTGGCTTTGGGGTGAAATATGTCAACCAGTCTCCCAAAAAATATTTAAAAAAAATTTAGGAAAAACTATAAGCATCTATTTTTCTCAAAGAATCTGATTTTTTAAATGTGAAGGTGATGAATTATTATTTTTTTCTTTAGAAGCAAAAATTGGCACTGTCGAAACAGCTGAATCTCAGGCCAAGACAAGTGGAGGTGTGGTTTCAGAACAGAAGGGCAAGGTATGTTATTTGCTTACTGATTCAAGGGTATTTTTGGCATTGAAATAATATTTCACGTTTGTAGCATGATCTTCTATAATTACTTAGAGACACACGTGTAGTGTTCCATTATAAAATCTTGATTATGATAATCTAAGTAAAGCCCTCTCGGGTTATACACGTGTGCATGGATTATACTTCTTGCCCTTGAATTTAAAGTGGTCAAACAATTTATTCTACAATAATTACAAAAAAAGATTTGTCCAATTTTATTTTAATTTATGCATTGAACTTATTGTGATTATGAAATTGAGTTAAGAATTTAATACTAGTTGATAATATTTAGTGTTTTTTTTAAAACAAATGTATGTATATTCCACGTTGAAATTACGGTTCATAACTGTAATTGAGCCTTGCTTGAGCCAAGGGTCTATCGGAAAAACCTCTCCTCCTTAGTAAGGTAGGGGTAAGGTTGCATACACATTATCCAATTATCGGATTACATTAGGGTTATTGTTGCTGTGGAAATTATGATTCCTTTACTTTTGAATTTGGTTCATCAGACCCCAATTCTTTGAACATAAGTTTCTATGACAACTAATACTTAATTTAGAAGGTCTAAGTAATGGCTTGAATAATGCAGGACCAAGTTGAAGCAAACAGAGGTTGATTGTGAGTACTTGAGGCGTTGCTGTGAGAATCTGACAGAGGAAAACAGACGATTGCAGAAGGAAGTTACTGAGCTTAGAGCATTGAAGCTTTCTCCACAAATGTACATGAATATGACTCCTCCCACCACCCTTACCATGTGCCCTCAGTGCGAGCGTGTGGCCGTATCGTCTTCTTCCTCCTCTGCCGCCTCTTCTTCAGTCACCGGTGCAGGTGTCTCTCGCTCGAACCACCCTCTTCACCAACCGCCAGTGCCCCTCAACAAACCATGGGCTGCAATTTTCTCCCCTAAAACACTCGATGTGCAACGAACACAACTGTAGTTTACTCTTGTTGTGAGGGTGAAAAGGTCAATTTAGACACAATGGGAAGAGTACAAACTCTACTTGGAGCCAAACAGATAGACAAAGGGTTGGTCCAGATAAAGGTAGGAAGAAATCAGAAAGTAGTTATAGAGTAGGAGATGAGAACTAGAGAATCTTAAGTTGTTTTATTTTTGTTGGGGTTCTCTTTAGTAGATGAATGATTAATGTTTCCAAAAGGAGGGGATGTAATGTTGGGTTTGTTGAATTTGTTCATTTCATTTGTGTAGGGAAATGGTTACTTAAATGGGACGACATAATTGTGCTTACTAACCACTTGTATACATGATTGCTATGGTATTATCCATAAACCTTGTGCCTCTAAAAAGTATTTGACTAGCTAGGATTCCCCATAAGGTCACAAAGTCCATTACATTGACCAATCCTTGGAACAGTTTTTATGTCATATATGGAGAAGAATACAAATTTAAAGAGAGGAAGTAACCCTTTGAAAACAGATATTAGTCACACAGTATTCACAGTGTCAGCAAGACAACGCAGTATGCAACCTAAACCAGCTTTTTCTGTAAGTTTTTCATGGATCCTTAGGCATTGGTCACATGTTGGGCGGTCTCCAGTAGACAAACCTCTGTACAAGTACCTGCACATCAGATAACAAGGTTCGACTGTGAATCTTGTAACCCAACTTCAGAAATATGCCACATTACTTGTGCAACATGTAGATCTACGGGTTTATTTTCCTTTTTATATATTGGATAAATTGCAAGGTAAATTCATATTCATTTCTTCTCTGTCTCTCAAGTATGTATACATCATACAAGTTCATGTTCAACTACAGTGTGTGTGAAGCAGAGTCTAGATGGTCCAATACCAGAAAAAGAAAGAATGTCTCCTTCCATTTCCCCTCATCCTATAACTTCAACTCCACTTCTTCTGCTATTCCTAGAGTTCAAATTAGTTATGCTGGGGTCACTGGAATGGTCCATTAAAGCAAATGAAAGCTGTCAAAAAGAGTTCATTCAACAAGGAAATGTCACCTTGCATCACATAATTCCTTCATCTTCTTCAGATTTAGGACTAAACTTTAACCAGAACAATAAGAAATCAAATCAGCAGCGAATTATTTCAAGCTGGCATCTTGTTGACAAAGGTAGAATATTGGTATATCCACATTTAGTGCAACTAAACTAATTAATGCTAATCAGCATACAACCATAACTGTACAGGTAAGAAAGATCTTCTCTTTATCCCTCCCCTTAATTGAACTAGCTACTAGACTAACTTAAGGAGATGCATTTGCATACCAATTAGCCAAGATACAAAGCTTTATTTTTTGCTCTCTGTTACACTTGGTATTTGGTGGGATTTTAATGCCTTATTAAGATTTCTGAATACCACCCTAAGTTGCTTGTCCTTGAGTGCGGGTGCTGACTGGTACAGTACAGGTGAGGATCTAGAAGTTTTAAGATTTGGGGGAGTGGCTCTAGGTATGGATATGGTGCGGGAATTCGGCTCAAAATAATTAACATCTAAAAATAGAGTTACAAAAATATCTCTAATTATGACACATTATGTGAAACACTTACCAAGGTAGTCTGAGAAGGAGATAATATTAATCAAGAAGAGAATCCCAGAAGGAGATAAAGGGAAAGGACTGACATAAAAATTTATATATACAAGGTATTCCATTTTCTTTAATTTCACCTAAGCTTTTGTTTTTATTTCAAAAATCATTGTATCTGTCCCAAATTTCTCCCGCTGATTTTGGTAAAAGTATCCAAAATCAGTTGACCAGATCTGGATCCCACACTCATACCCATGTCGTGTTGACACGGGTGCGGCACCGAAAATGAAGAGTCCGAGCAACTTAGATACCACCTAAGTCGTAATGCCTTATTACAAATTATGATTATGCATCAACTTTTATATGTAATCAATTTATATTTCTTTTGTATCATTTTTAATTCTTACGATTTTTCATTAATTTAGGTTATATAAAATATAGTATGCTTCAAAATTATAATATCCTTCCAACTTGTGTAATGTTCCGTTATTTTCAAAATTCGTGTCTTCATGTAAGACATGACTCTTATGTCTGTTGTTTCTGTGCTACTTGTGTCAGACCAGAGGGAAGCGTAAATACAAGTCCTCCATATTTGGAAGGCAACTCCATCATGGCCTTATATTTCAAAAGAAAACAAAAAATACTCTTAGGTATCAATATGTCTAGCCTTGGTCGTTTTTCAAAAGTCAACTATATTCCTTTCTAAAAAAAGTCAACTATAATAAACTTAGAGAAAAATAAAAAAAAATATACTGGAGAGGATTTTAATATACTGCATATTATGCATATATTGCTATCAGTGATTGAAAATTTATAACAGATGTTAAGCGGGTGGAAGAGAAAATACTTGTCTAAAGGAGAAGAGAACGCTATTGAAATCTACTTTGCCTAGCTCGAAACAAGGGATAAAAGAAGGTTTTATGGGAGAAAAAGGAGAGGGGGTAGATATATCATTGATGAAATGGGAGAAAACAAAGTCCCCACAAGGTAGGAATAAGGAGATTAGATGTATAAATATGGCCTTCTTGGAAAAATTGGATATGGGGTTTGCATATATGGTGAAGCTTTACAGAAAAAAGTGATAGTTGCTAAATACAGAACATTTAGAAATGGATGGTAGTCGAATGAAGTAACTGAGCAAACACTATGAAAAGGGATTATGAAGGGGACAGATGAGTTCACAAGGTTCAACTGCTTTATCTGTTGGGAACTGTAACTGGAAACAATTGGGTTGGATATATGATGTGGAAACTGAAATTAAACTTGAAGCTTGCTTATCAAGAGGCTATGTGATTACTCATGATATGATGGCAATTATCACTGAAATCATCACAATAAGAACTAAGAGTTCGTCTTGGAAAATTTCCATTGAGAAGACCTGTTCAGATAGGGAATGGAAAGAAGCAGAGAAGTTTATATAAATCTACAGTTTCTCTGTGGCAGAAAGTGGTGAGGATATACTAATGAAGTTAAAAGGAGCGTTGCTCGTACGTTTTTAATGAGCTTCTATAATGTGGGTCTTACCAAGGAGGAGAAAAGAAGACATGGTGAAGGAGATACGGAATACACAAACACCAAAAGAAAAAGTCACTTTCTTCATATGCTGCATAGTGGGATGCAATTCTTTCTGACAGAAAAACACATAAAGAGGAAACAGATTGTTCTAAGTTGGTGTTTCATGTGCAAGGTATTGTTATACTGCAGGATGGCCTCAAAGCTTTGGGCGGAGGTGTTTTCTTACACCAGAAGACAGCTATAAAGGCATGGCAAGTTGGAGGGAAAGGGATCTTCGAAAGAGTTGAAAACATGGCCCATTTTGCCTTTTCAAGACTACATGGAATGAAAGAAGTAGTAGCCCTTTCAAAGCACTAGCAAGAGCTTAAGGAATCTGAAGAGCTTCTGATGTTTCATTTATATATTTGGTGTAAAGAAAGAATATACTTTTGTATACTAAATTAGGTAGTTAGATAGGTGCCAAAAGTAGCCTACATAACCCCATTGTACATATATTTTGAGCACCGTCTCGATGAATTAATAAAAACGATATCTGATTACAAGAAAAACTCAAACTTGTAGCATTTCTACTGTGTTATCTTAATTTATAAATAACATTTCAAATTATTGTACACATTTAGTTCCATTACAAACTGATCAAATTAAAACACTTGGAAGTGAAACAGGGCCAAATACAATGGGGCAGGAAAATATTGGGTAATATTTGTAAATGGGCCCGGATAAGCATACCAACCCAAGTTATTTGCAATGAAATTCAGACTCTTCATGCCAGATGATTCCCTCAACTTTAGAGTTTACATATGTAGTTCCATATCAGTTTCCAGAACTAAATTTGCACCCAATCAAGAAACTAGCAAGTATTAGACCAGTTCCCTGGTCGCCGGTAACAGAAAACCAAATGAAAAAGGCAATCTCACCTACCTATATGGTGAAATCATTTAAAAAAACATTTCTTTTAAACTGTAATATCTTGTATTCATGGAGATATAAGACCAACACCAAGCTTAAACTAGTAGTTCCACTTTAAAAACCTAAATTGGGGTCATAAAAAATTGCAATTGTTGATCAAATTTGATGAAACATATTGTTGACAATTACCAAAATGTCCAACTAGAGTTCTTTGGAAATCTCTAACAAAATTTCTCAAGTTCAATAGATTTCATGACACATCTCAAATCCAAACCTGAAGTAAAATGAACATAAAATATTTAGTGCAGTGTATAAGAGTGTACAATTTCAAACTATGCCATTTTTAGGTTGCGATACTCGATGTAAGAACTATAAAAGACTGGTTCCACCAATTATTCCACCTAATCTTTTTTTCTTTTTTGAACATGGTAAATCTCACCCCCAAACGGCCGCAACCTAGGAGTCCAACAGTGGCTTTTTCCATTTTTTTCCTATTGGTGACTCGAGCCCTGACCTCAAAATTGGAGGTGGAAGAATCTTATCACTAGGCTATTCCGCCCAGGTCTATTTCCGCTTAAACATAATTATAACACTAGACTGGTCCTTAGTAGCAACATAAGGTAGAGAAATATGTGTCTCATTCAATCACAGAGGAGATACATTGTGTTTTTCACTTTCTTCTTGACCTTTACAATTAGTTGTCTATGCATGTAATTGCACAAATCTATTTAAAATGCTTTGCAACACCAATAGCTCAATGAGTTCATCTGCCACTTCTTGAAAAGACAAGCATTGGAACTTCAATAATACCACTTGTAGCTTAGGTTCACTAGCTTCTTGCCAGATACATCTCTGCCAGATTTAGATTTCTTTACCTTGGGCTGAAATACTATTTTTTCTAAATGCAATCTTTGTGAAAGAGGGAATTATAAGGTCTGTATCACATCCCAATTTCCGGGTGCCTAACAGCACCAGAGGCCTAACAATAACATTATGAGGATGGAAAAACAAGTATTGATAATTTTATTCGCCTAGTTAATTGGAGTCCTTTTGCCTCGATCAATAAATAACGGGTCAAGGCCTTCAAGTGGATAAAACCACTGATTTCACACAATTCCCCTGGTATTGCCTCTCTCTTTAATTTCTATACTCCAATATGCAATGATAGAGATAGAGTACTCATAGCAATAACAATTCTCTGTGGACATGAATCAATTATATATTGGCAACATAATCTTCAAATCCGATGTAGGCCAAAAATACATATAACAAGTAGGAATAAGAAATAAACTTACTTCATGAGAATATCATAGTACTCAGGATCCAAAGCAGAGAACAAGCTATCAACATCTTTGATAGCCATTATAGCCCTATGCACCACTATCCAATTAGCAGACTGCAAATTCCCAAAACAAAAAATTAAATATCAACCTCAGAAGTTGCATCATAGACCAGCATTCTAATAAAAAAAAGAAGAAGATAATTTTACAAAAAGATTGAACCTTGCATCTTTCATCTTTGGTCTTGGGAGGTGATCCTTCTAGAGCTGTTTTCAGAGCTTCCACTGGTTTATACCTAACAAATCATCAAAATCACAAGTGGGTCTTTAGTATTATACAATTATAGATGTGGGTATTTGCTTTTATGCAGGTACAAAAGAGGAAAAATTGGAACTTGAAAAGGGTAGAATTTTATGTACTGTTTGAGTAAGCTTTCGATCTTGCGGGACTTGTGTTCGATTCTGGTGATTATGGCTTCGAAATTATCTGCTTCAACAAAATCCGCCATTTCCTCTACCTTGAGCCCAATTGCGCAGGTGTTTGATGATCTGAATACCGGTATTGATTACCAACAGGAGTGAGAACTCGAGTTCCAACTCAACGCTTTTGCCAAATAAGAATATTAAATGAGAATAGGCGGAATAGCCTAAATGGCACTTCTACTCGGGCACTTTGTGACACCGGTCCCTAAATTTAGCAATTTGTCAATTGAACAATTACACTACTTTAAATTATGCATAATAAATACTTATCACACAAAGCTAATCTTATGTGTCATATTTGGCTTTAGTGTGTGATTCAATCGCTTATAAGGGTGTGAAGGCAGTTGAAAAAGCCCTAACAGTAATAATTGACCTATTTAATCGTCATCTTCTTTCTACCTTATTTTACATTGTTGAACATTATAGAAGCTGATTTCTATCCAAATCTGATGCTTTCTTCGTTCTCGTGTTAGCTTCAACAGTGAAAAATAAAATTTTTTGTTGGGATTCTTCATTGTCCATCAATTTGTGCCATCTCATTTTCTTTTGAAAGTTAATTTTTTTCTTCTTCTCCGGCAAGAAATAAGCTACTGCCATGCCTTCTCATTCAGCATTGAAGAAGGAACCTTTGTGTTATTGTGGACTTGCTGCAGATCTTAAAATATCACGAACACCCACCAATCCTGGAAGAAGGTTCTAGGTTGCCGAAGATATGAGATTGATGAAGGTTGTGGCTTTTTCCGATGGGTTGATCCTGCGATTGAGGAGGAACACTATAATACTCTTCTTGCGGGTCTTATTAAAAACAGTGATCGATGTCATTGTCAGAGAAGACAAAGAAGGTCGAAGTTCAGAGTTGCTGCTATTATAATTGCGGTTGTAGTTGTTCTAATGTGAGCTTTTATGTTATATGTTTAGGATTGATAGCGAACTTTTTTATTTCCTGGGTTTGGGCTACATATTTTGTGTTGATGTAAAATTTTGTTCATGAAATATATTGACAAAGGTTGCATTACAGCAACAAGTACATGAACTACTAATATTGCCTGTTATAGACAATTAATAAAATATCCAAAATAAGAAAGTTGCTTTACAAAATATTGTCTACGATAGGGAGTCAACAAAAATATACATAATGAAGTAGCTTTATAAAATATTGTCTACCATTGGCAGTTAACAAAAACATCCATGATTAAGTCTTCAAAATATCAGTTGATCACTTTAATTAATGTTTGTTATGGCTTGGTTGCTTGGTGTGCATTGTGTCATTGGTGTGGCTTGAGTGGTTGTAGAAGAGTTTGCCCTTCTGTAACTCTGTTCTTTCAGCTGCCTTTGTGTAACTGCAGCTCAACCCTTCCACTTTAGTCCAGGGGTTTGAACCTAAGTTCAATGTTAGTAGGGCAAGAACTTATGAGTGTAGAAGGATTGTGCACTACTCTGTCAGTAGTTCCAGACCGCACAAAGATAAAAGGTTGTGAGTGGGGGATTATCTAGTAAACCATATCTGTTGATTGTGTAATTAAGTGGAAATATTTACCCTCTGTATCACAGTACCACTTGAATCAAATAGCACACCATATTCTGCTGCCTTTGGTCTCTTAGACCCCATATTAGCACTGCCTCTTCTAGGCTCATTGATCTTCTTTTTTGTACCTCCAACAACATTAGTTAATTGTTGTGTTCTTGGATCAATGATTGATTGAGTGAAGGTGCCACTTTCTATAGTTGAAGTTCTGTTGCTGATGCACTTCCACTAGTTCCAGCCCTTCCACCTGCTGTTGTTGATGAAGCATTTTCAGCAGTTTCACCTCCAACTGGACTAGTTCTAGCCCTTCCCCCTTGGTTTTTCTGCATACACATAACAAAACAAAAACTAGAAATTGAATTTATCTGATAATGAGCACAAAGAGCATTAATACTTAATGCTGATGGACATCTTTTCTTGTTATGTCCAAGAGTCTTGCATAAAGAACATCTCATTTGTCTCCCTATATTTTTACCTTTCCCAAACTTCTTCTTTGGTCCATCAACAACTTTTATACTTTTTTTCTTTGGCCTTCCTGGCATTGCAGTTATAACAGGTGACTCGCTGGCAGTGTGCTTTTTGGCCACAAATTCATACTAGTTAAAGGTTGAATGAATATGTTGTATGCCTTAATGTAGGTGTGCTTCCTATACCAATGGTCAACATATGGCTCAACCTCATAGTTCTTATAATGCATTGTTGTAATTGCACGTGCACATGGAATTCCTTTGAGTTTCCATGATCTACAAGTACAAAAATACCTCCTAAAGTCAACAACATGTTTATATGGTCCATCCTGGATCTCATACCCTGTTTCACCATTAAATTTGACTTCACATTTGGTTGCCCTTTGAGCATTCTCTTCAAGTATTTTCATAGCCATGAGTGATATATCACCTACCCATTTTCTAGAAAACTCTCTTATGCTATTCATCCTCTCCATACACTTGATTCTAATTTCATCTAAACATAGTAATGATAGATTTGTTCCTAGCTGCCAATATCCAACTATTGAATGTCTCACGCATGTTGTTCTCCACTGCATAACACTTACTATGTTCTTTGAAGTATGCCCTACACCATGTCTCCTTGTTGTACTTCAGTAAGTCTTGAACAATATCTCTCCCCAGCTGGTTCATTTCATCCAACTTCTTGATAAAGTAAACTTCAAATGTAGCTCTTGCACACTGCCATAATTTTTTTCTTTTTTCCTCACCAGGCCAAGTTTGCTTCCAATTAGCCCAGATATGTCTAACACACCACCTCATCTCAGCATTTGGCAATAACTGAGTTATTGCTAGATGAAGACCCTACAATCAACAATATTATATTATTATAAATTATACATAAATGAAAACAATTACACTTTAAAGACAAAGTGTTAGAAACCATACCTTCTACATATCAGACATGACTGTCAGTCCTTCTCCTTCAGTTTCTGTCAAGTTCAGATCATGCTTGAGACATCTGATAAACCAAGACCATGTATCCTTTGATTCCTTTTCAACTACTGCCCAAGTCACATGGTACATTTGATTATTTCCATCCTTGAAAATGCAGGAAAGTAGTTCACCTTTATATGTTCCCTTTAGGAATGCACCATCAAAACCAATTATGTTTATGCACCCTTCTAACCATTCAGCTTTTAATGCTTCAAGACAGACATAAATGCCCATAAACACCTCCTTGCCAGGTTCTACATTCTTAGATGTCCTTATCACTACAATATTGCTATGATTAGAAGAATTTAGCATTTTTGCATAATCATGAAGCATAGCAAATTCGTTCTTGTAATCACTCATATTCTCCTTCATAACTATCATTTTTGCTCTTCTGCAGGAATTTTACTCACATACAGACCATATGTTTTCCTAATTAAGGCTTGAATTTGATAAAGCTTAATTTGAGGCTCACTAATTATTCTGTCTTTGAAGTTTTTTGCAATCCATGGTGGGTTATGTATTGGTTAAAAAAAAGTTTCACACATATGATAATTCTTGATGGCTCTACCGGCTACGTGGACCAAGGAAAACATGACAGCTGGACATGATTCTATAAAGAGGTGCGAAGCAAAGATACACGACTCAATAAACCTACGGAGTAATCAGCTACGAGAAACTCAACCTGATTGAGACAAGGAAGAGACACGGTCAGAATGAATCCGGACAAAGCTACGGGCAGATTCAAAGACCCTCAATTAATGACTCACGCGTTACACAATTTTCATGCAACAATTATGGTCATTCTATGTAATGTCCCATTAATGTAATAATTAGTCATTAATGAGCGATCATTGTAAGAGGTAGACGTTGTATTAAGAAATTCCCTATATAAGGGAATAAAATATAACTTGTAAGGGCATCTGAACTACGAATACAATACATTTTACTTTTCTGTGCATCATATTATTGTCTATTTACTTACTCCTTTTTATTTATTATTATTTCCTGGATTATCAGAAACCCGTGTTCATCCTAAAAATAGCTATGGTCAAAGGATCTAATTCTTTGGTTAAACAAATTGGTTCCGTTACCGGGAACTCTGATCATCTTTGTTTGATTTTCAAGCGATATCCTCCGAACTATGTCGAACTCCAACGACAAAAACCAGCAGAGAAATGGAAACCCAATTCCATCACCTTTAGGAACCCCACGTGGTTCAATGGAACAATCCCCAGAATGATCCAATAACAACAACGATAATAATGATCAAACGGTAGAACAAGATCGGGTAAAGCAAATGATTGCAGAGTATGTGGGCCAAGCTTTTCAAGAATTTGCAAGGGGATTACCAGCGGCATCACCTGCATCATTGACACCACCTCCCAATAACACTATCACCGTGGAAAATATTCAGTCTGGGTTGGTAAACTCAGTAAGGGATGACACTCCTAACGAATCTCTCGAAGCGAGACCAGGTATGACTAATAACTCTGAATTACAAAATTTACTACTAACCTTGCAGAAACAGGTGAAGTAACAAAATGATCGAATCGAGAAAATTCCTGGAGTACCACCTGTTATCAAAGACATTGATGTTGATAGATATTCTCAACAACCTTGGAAACCAAACGCAACACCCTTGCCTATACCCAAGAAGTTTAAAATGCCTGACGTTCCTAAGTATGACGGAACAACTGACCCACGCGACCACGTGACTGCTTTTACCACCGGAGTAAAGGGCAACGACTTAACAAAACAAGAGATTGAATCAGTCCTTGTCAAAAAATTCGGAGAAACGCTTACCAAAGGAGCCCTAACCTGGTATTCTCTTCTCCCTGAAAATTCTATCGATTCTTTTGTTGAGCTTGCAGATTCTTTCATAAAAGCACACTCCGGTGCGCAAAGAGTCGAGAAAAGAATGGAGGACATATTTAAAATAAAGCAAGGAGACACGGAACTACTCCGTGAATTTGTAGATAGGTTCCACCGAGAAAGAATGCAACTACCAAGGGTGCCTGATAATTGGGCAACCATGGAATTTGCAAGTAATCTAAAGGACAAAAGCTCATAAGCCACGAGGAGACTCAAAGAAAGCTTGAGAGAATTCCTAGCTACAACGTGGAACGATGTTTATAACAGGTACAGTACTAAACTTCGAATAGAAGAAGATACCATTGCTCGTTCGAAAGATGAAGATCATACCAGATCCAGACGTTCCAAATCAGACAGGAGATCATGTAAAAATAGGTACGATCCTTACTTGGGACCATCGGGACGTGAAACTCATCCCAGGTTCGAAAATACCAGGTCATATTATAGACCACCAAGCAGAGATGCAGGCTCGTCGTCATCTAGATCCAGAAAGGATAGAGATGAACGACTTAGTTTTCAATGATCACGAGGAAATGCTTTTTCATCCGTAACTGTTTTATTTGATAACAGGTTTACATGTGAGTAAAAAGATTTCGTAACTGTTTTTAGTTACAACAGTTTTTGAATGAGTACAATGATGATGATCTTTTATCCATAACTGTTTTTTGTTACAACAGTTTTCTTTTGAATAAGTACAAAGATGTGCATTTGTTCCTCGTAGCTAATATTTTGCCTTTCAACCTGAACATGTTCGAAGGTTTTTTTGAAATATTTTGCCTTTCAACCTGAACATGTTCGAAGGTATTTTGGATCAGTCTTTGTATTTGAGTCTTTAGCTTTGTATTTGAGTCTTCGGCTCTTTCGATTCTGCTCGTATTTGACTTGTTGGGTAGATGGATCTTTAGGCTTGAGTTTTGACTTTTTGATAGTCTTCTTTGATTCGTCTTAGCCTTCCATACTGTATAGTCCCCCAAGTGATTGAGCTTTGAAGAATGAAATCTCGAGCACTTGACTATTCCTTCCTTGTGGTCCTTTTTCTGAAAAGGAAAAACATGCGGGACTCGAAGGTATATAGTGTTTAGATGATGACTGCTTAACCCTTTAAAACGTCCATAAGAAAGTGTAACCCTAGACCGAGAATTAAGTTACTTCCTCGCGTCTTTGCAGGTCTAATATCATCATCTGGTGATAGGTTAGCTTTGTGCCTATCATCTAAAAAGGTTAGTAAAATTTTAAATGTTCAAAATAAAATGAACGTATGATACCTGACCGGGGGTACTTCTTTTCCTTAGAAGTAGTACTTCTTCAAATGGATGGCATTCCAACTTGTTGGTAGGATTTTGTCGTCCATAGCTTCCAGCTCGTAGACGCCCTTCCCAGCTATGACTCGGACTTTGTAGGGTTCTTCCCAGTTTGGACTTAGCTTTCCTGCGCCTGCTTATTTCGTTGATTGGAAGAATTTTTTGAGGACGAAGTCCCCAATCTTGAAGTACCTGAGATGAGCTTTACATTTGTAATAACGCTCTATGATTTGTTTTTGAGCTGCCATCCGTATCAGTGCTGCTTCTCTCCGTGGTTCGAGCAGGTCCAGGTTGGTCCTCAATTCGTCGTCGTTTGCTTCCTCCGTGGCTGTTGTAAACCTTATGCTTGGTTCACCAATCTCCACAGGTATTAAGGCTTCTGATCCATAGACAAATGCAAACGGAGTTTCTCCCGTGGCTATTTTTGAAGTTGTTCTGTATGCCCATAGTACCGTTGGTAACTCATCAGGACAGTTTCCTTTGGCTTTATCTATCCGCTTCTTTAGATTGTTGATGATGACTTTATTCGTTGACTCAACTTGACCATTAGCCATGGGGTGGTATGGCGTTGAAGTGATCCGTTTGATTTGCCAGCTTTCGAAGAATTCTGTGATTTGCGAGCCTATGAATTGTGGGCCATTATCACACACGATCTCTTTTGGTATCCCAAAGCGGCATATTATTTTTCGCCATAAGAAAATTTTAACTTCCTTTTCTTTCACCTGTTTGAACGCTTCTGCCTCTACCCATTTTGTAAATAGTCGGTTAGCACGAGCAAAAACCGTACTTCTCCTTTAGCTGTGGGAATAGGTCCCACTATGTCCATACCTCATTTCATGAAGGGCCATGAGGATATTATTGGATGCAATAATTCCATTGGTCGATGCATGTTATTGGCAAACCTTTGGCATATGTCGCATTTGGATACGAAGTTCTCGGCCTCTTCTTCCATCTTAGGCCAATAGTACCCATCTCTTATTAGGGTTTTTACCAAGGATCTCGCCCCTGAGTGATTTACACAGTGTCCTTCGTGGACTTCTTTCATCACGAACTCCGTTTGGTGAGGTCCGAGGCATTTTGCTAGGGGCCCTCCAAACATCTTGTGATATAATGAGTTATGAATGAGGCAGTACCGTGAAGCTTTGCGGCAAAGTGCTTGAGCTATTTTCTTGTCTTCAGGTACGGTGCCATTCTGCAAAAAATTTAAGATTTCATTTCTCCAATCCCAGGCTAAATTGTTGAAAGTTACTTCACTTCTGTCCTGGTCGATCGCTGAATGGAATAGATGAGCGATAATTGCATTATCTTTGTTTGTTACTTCCATGATTGCTGCGAGGTTAGCTAATGCATCTGCTTCTGCATTTTCCCCTCTAGGTATTTGTATTACCTTCCATGTTTTGAATTGTCTCACGAGCTCTCGTGCCTTTTCCAAATATTGTTGCATCCGAGTCTCTCAAGCGATGTAAGTCCCCTGCATCTGATTTACTACCAGTTGGGAGTCGCTTTTGATTACGATTTGCTCGACTGAAAGTTCTCGTGCGAGTTCTAGTCCTGCAATGACAGCTTCGTACTCTGCTTCACTGTTAGTTATAGGATAACATTTGATAGCCTGTCGTGTCTTTTCACCCGTGGGTGATATTAAGACTATGCCTAAGCTGGTACCTTTTGTATTGGAAGAACCATCGGTAAATAAGGTCCATAGACCCGGATAAGCACCATTAAAGAGTTGTAACTCTTTTTCCACTTCAGGGACAATGCTATTACAAAAGTCAGCGACAAAATCAGCTAAGATCTGAGACTTGATTGCAGTCCTAGGCTGATATATTATTTCATGCTCACTTAATTCTATGGCCTACTTGGCTAATCTTCCTGATAGTTCTTGTTTATGCAGTATGTTTCTTAATGGATACGAGGTCACAACTGTGATTGGATGACATTGAAAGTATGGACATAATTTTCTAGATGCCATGATTAGAGCTAAGGCTAACTTTCTAGATGTGGATATCTAGTTTCAACATCTAGTAATGTATTGCTTACATAATAAATATGATATTGTTTACCTTTATCCTCCCTTACCAATACTGCACTTACAACAATTTCTGAGATGGCAAGGTAGACGTACAACCTCTCTCACTCCTTTGCCTTTGACAGCAACAGAGGTTTTGATAGATAAGCTTTTAGGTCTTTGAGAGCCTGTTGACATTCTTCAGTCCATTCGAACCGATTTTGCTTTTTGAGAACTGCAAAGAATTTAAAACTTTTCTCCGAAGATTTGGAAATAAATCTTCCTAAGGCTGCAATTCTTCCCGTTAGTCTTTGAACTTCTTTTTGTTTATAATTACATCAGGTATTTTTTCTATAGCTTTAATTTGATCAGGATTTACCTCCTGTTTGATACAAGGAAACCCAAGAATTTACTTGATTCTATGCCAAAAGCACATTTTTCTGGATTCAGCTTCATATTATACCTGCGTAAAATGTCAAAGGTAATAGAGAGGTGTTGGAAATGGTCTTCCACCCGTGTTGATTTTACCAGCATGTCATCGATGTAAACTTTTATCGTTTTTCCCAGATCACTAGCCTTTGATAGGTGGCTCCAGTATTTTTAAGCCAAAAGGCATGACTTTATAACAATGAGTCCCCCTTTTGTAATAAAGGAGGTTTTTTCCTAATCTGTGGGATCTATTTTAATCTGATTATAACCAGAATACGCATCTAGAAAGTTTAACAATTCATGACCTGCGGTGGCATCAATCATTTGATCTATATGTGGTAATGGGAATGAATCTTTGGGGCATGCTTTATTTAAGTCAGTATAATCTACGCATACTCTCCATTTGCCATTATTTTTAGGTACTACCACAGTGTTAGCTAGCCAGTTAGGGTACGTTACCTCTCGTATCGAACCAATTTTCAAGAGTTTCTGTACCTCTTCGTCAATCACTTGGTTCTTGAATGGTCCTTGCTTTCTTTTCTTCTGTTTAACAGGTAAGAATGATGGATCTTCATTTGGTTTATGAGTCATGACTTCTGGTGGGACACCTGTCATATCTGAGTGGGACCATGCAAATCAATCTGTGTTAGCCTTTAAATAATCAATTAACTTACCTCTTCGACCGGGACTGAACCTCGTGCCTACATACACTTTCTGTTCAGATTTTTGTTCAAACAATGGAACAACTTTGAGCTCTTCTGTAGTTGTTTTGATGTTCTCCTCTTCCTCCGGTTCATGAATGACGTCCGGTCTGGAATCTACATCAATGTGGTCCAGTTTATATTCCGTGGTGACTTGATTTACCTTTTCGTGAATATCTTCTTCCGTATCTGTTTGAACACTTACTTCTTTCGTACCTGTTTGGTCAATGGCTTTTTCCGTACCTGTTTGGCCGGTAACATCTGTCTGGGAGATTTCCATATCTTCCGATTCTTCCGTCTCTACTTTTTTGTTATAATGCACCACATGATTTATATTTCTAGAGATTTGTTGATCTCCTCTAATCTGTCTGATTCCCCATTCTGAAGGGAATTTTATTACCTGATGCAAGGTAGATGGTACTGCTTTCATGCCGTGGATCCAGTGCCTTCTCATGATTACGTTATAAGCCATGTCAGTATCAACAACTTGTAATTTGGTGTTTTTAATTACTCCATCGGCATAAGTGCTAAGTTCGATCTCTCCTTTGGTTATTACTGTAGAGTTGTCAAACCCTGATATGGCTCGTGCCTTTGAGATCACCTGATTTCCCAAGAGCATTTCTTCCACGACTCTTAGCAAGATAATGTTGACTGAACTACCTGGATCAATCAACACTCTTTTAATGTTAGTGTCATGAATGAGTAAGGATATTACCAGAGCATCCTTGTGGGGGATGTCATGAATGAGTAAGGATATTACCAGAGCATCGTTTTGGGGGAGCGTTAGTCCGCCAAAATCTGCATCATCAAAGGTTATATCATCTACGTCCGGATTTTCTTGAACCCGCTTTCCGTGTGTAACTGTGACCTTCGAGGCTAATTTGCAAACTATTCTGTTTACGTCCTCTCCTCCATGTATCACGTTGACGGTTCTTTTTGGAGATGGAGGCTTCGAGGCTCCTGCCTGTTCTTCATGTATGCCTGTTTACCTTTATCACTAAACAATTCTGTTAAATAGCCCTGTTTCAATAATTGTTCTATTTCACCCTGTAAAAACCTGCAATCTGCAGTCTTATGTCCATGATCATTATGGAATTCACACCAAAAATTTGGATTCCTTTTAGTTGGTTTTGACTGCATTTCTTTGGGCCATCAGACCTTATCACCCATATTTCTTAATATTGAAACAGGTTCAGGGGTACTTACATTAAAGGTGTGATCCCCAATTCGTGCATTAGGGCCGAAGCCTTCACGAAACAAATGATCCACATAATCATGCGCATGAGAGAGAGAAGCATCCTCAGAGTAAGAAGGTCTAACATCAGGCACAAAAGACACTGCCACGGGTGTAGACTCATCGTCTAAAGTCACCCTCCTTCTACGTGACCTGTGCACCAAGGTGTCCTTCTCTTCTTCTTCTTCTAAGGTCCTAGACCCTCCACCCTTCCTCTTCGAAGAAGAAGAACCAGCAATAATTTCCTGGGCCTAAGCCAGGGACATTTTGGAAACAGACACATCAGACACTCCACGGATAGGAAACCCTATAAAAAATAAAGGGTTAAAATGAGAAAGAGATTCGAGCAAGGAAAGAAACGAAAACAAAAGCTTCACTTACCGTGAGTTTTCACTTTCCAACCGTACTTCCCGGAGAATTAGTTCCAAGACCTTTATTCCAACGGAGCAATCGAAAATAGCTTTTCTACCCAACCACGGATACCAGAGACATTCTCAACAGTACCCATGATTGCTGAAAGAAGAAAAAACAGCTATGATGTTAATAAAACACTTAAAGCAAAAAGGAAGAATAATGAATGTGAGCTAAAATGTACTCACGTGCACGATTCCACTTCCCGGGGAAGGGAATATTTTCTTCACCTACTAAACCATCAGTGGGCGCAACAACGTACCGAAGGTACCAACCTCTATCCTTATTTTCTTCAGGGGTTACCAGCACTCTTTTACTCCTGGCAGCTAGAGTAAAAATCCCTTGACGAAATAAGGCAGGAGAATAAAGATGAATGAGATGATTAAAGGTAAAAGGAACCGAGGCTAAAGTAGCTAAACATCTGAGACATGTAACAACCCGCCACACAAGAGGACCAACTTGTCCTAAGCAAATTTTGAAGAAACGACAGAATTCGACGATGACTGGATCAATAGGAGGTTTAAACCCTAAAGTAAAAGGGTAGGTATAAACGTAAGAATACCCCGTCTTGTAAGACTTTTTTGGTTCTCATTTGGAACGATGATAGGAAAATCAGACTTCCAAGAACATTCCCTGCGAACAAGGGGAACTAAACCTTCAGTAATAAGGGTAGGGTACCTATCAGCACTATCAAGGGATAACAACTGATCAACAAGGACCTGACTATCCCTAGTGAATTAAACTCAGCATGAATAATTTCATCCACTCGTGGTTCGCATAAGGGTTCATGATGTTCTCTACCCCTAGACGAAGATCTGGAAGCCCTATCTCTTGGAGAAACTAAAGACCTAGCAGAAGAAGGGGAAGTAATCTGGGAAGAAGAAGAAGAACCTCTTAAAGGAGTAGAGCCTAAACTCCTCAGTCTACCACCTCTCCGGCTCCGCGTCGGAGCAGGAGAAGAGGTCAAATCATCCACATTTATCACTCATTTAGGTTGGTTCGATGAAGACATATTTACGAAGACAAGAAAAAAAAACTATTTACAAATAAAGAGGACAAGTTAGAAGTGTTTCGTGAAAGTAAAGAAAAGAAAAGAGGTATTTATACTTTAAAACAACCGTCAAACATGGGAAAAAACAATAATGAGAAAGTCATAATTGAAGGTGTCACTTCGGGACTGATGCAGCCGCAAAAAGCCCTAAAAGACGCCGAGTAATTGCAGAACCAATCCAGAGGGAAAACTTGCTTGAGCATTATATGGAAGTGACAAGCGACGCCTATGTTCAGAGAAGGATACAATGTTTCGAGGTGAAACGGCGGCAAAATATTCCCGCCATAAATGCGTATCCACTTACCAAATATTAATCGATAAATAAATGGTAAGTGGGGGGACTATCTGTATTGGTAAAAAAAGAGTTTCACACGTATGATAATTCGTGATGACTCAGCCGACTACGTGGACCAAGGAAAACATGACAGATGGACATGATTCTATAAAGAGGTGCGAGCAAAGAGATATGACTCAATAAAACTACGGAGTAATCAGCTACGAGAAACTCAACCTGATTGAGACAAGGAAGAGACATGGTCAGAATGAATCCGGACAAAGATACGGGCAGATTCAGAGACCCTCAATTAATGACTCACGCATTACACAACCTTCATGCAACAATTACGGTCATTCTATGTAACGTTAATGTAATAATTAGTCATTAATGAGTGATCATTGTAAGAGGTAGACGTTGTATTAAGAAATTACCTATATAAGGGAATAAAATATAACTTGTAACAGCATCTGAACTATGAATACAATACATTTTACTTTTCTGTGCATCATATTATTGTCTATTTACTTACTCCTTTTTATTTATTAATATTTCCTGGATTAACAGAAACCTGTGTTCATCCTAAAAATAGCTTTGGTCAAAGGATCTAATTCTTTGGTTAAACATGTTACACATCTTGTTCCTTGTCTTCTTGTAGCATTTGTGGACGGGGTAGTATGTAATCACCCTAAAGTTCTTGGTGCTACCTTCTATGCTGCTAAGAATATGCTATGGACAACCTTTCTTTGTGCATTTTGCCCTAACCCTTTCCCTCTCATTAGGTTTCAACTTAAGGTTTGTTGATACCCAATTTTTTTCATATATATTTCACAAATACATATATACTTTCAAAATAGTGCATAAGCATCAACTAGTATTGTTTCATAATTTTTTGTAATTTTAAAGGATTTTTAATTAATTTATTCCAACATTTTATTATCTATATCATTACTAATTGCGTCACAAACAATTTTATAATAATTTTATTACTTAATTTTTATCATTTATATATTTATTAAGCTTTAATCATTTTATGCATAATCATATTTACACCTTTAGGTCATAAATGCAATAACTTTGCAATAATAGCTCATGCATGCATAATTACTTTATTTACACAGAAAATAAATTTTTATTATTTTATAATATTAAGTAATTATTTTAAATTATTTTTCATATATAAATAACATTTTAATAATTTATTAATAATTTTTATAAATTATTTTACTGATTTAATTGGGTATTTAAAATCTAGCCTCTTTTCTTTTTCAATTTCGGACCTAACCCAAGCCCAATACACCAACCCAGTACCCAAATACCCATACCCGTCCAACCCAGAACCATACCCGTCCAAATTAACCCCCCCGACCTAAGATCTTATCCTAACTATTGATCTCTCGAGATCAACGGCTCCCAATACCCCTAACCCTTTTAATTATACTTACACCCCTAACCCTAATTCATTTCCCCTGTCTACCCACCGTCGCTAAACCCCCTCCTCTCAACTCACCTTCTGAAACCCTAGCGCCATAGCCCTCTCCTATTACTGGTTAACCGATTATGGTATTACATAATCACTTGCCTAACATGGCGAATAGATCTCTCTTGCTTTGAGCCAAATCTGGTTCGAACCTTCACTTCTTTTCGTCTATGTTCATTAACGTCCCTTTATGGTATGAATCTTTGAGATTTTTGTTCGATTCTTCACTTGCCCTACAGCTAGGGTTCAGATCTTTTTCAGATCTGTTATAGTTTTCTATTTTTTGTTAAATATTTTCCTTCAATGTTTCCGTGCATCTCTATTATGATTTTTCTGACTAATTTTTTACCCTAAAAATTAAGGTTTTGATTCTTAAAATATCGAACCAAATAAGGTTCAATATTTAATGCTGCTGTTTATCCGTCTCTATGCATCTTTATTATAGTTTTTCTTTTGATATTCTTGACTAATTTTAATTACCCTAAAAATTAGGGTTTTCGATTTTAAAAGGTTTTTCGCCAAACCTGTTTCAACCTTTAATGTTTCAATCTCTGTGTATTTCCTTTATTACTTCTGACTGATTTCACTTACCCTAAAATTTAGGTTCAAACCTTAATTATTTCCGTCTATATGTCTTTGTATTTTTGCCTAATTTCTAGGGTTACTATTTGATTATTTTCCTTTTATTATTTCTGTCTATCTGTCTTTAACCATAACCGTTAATTGCTGACTAATTTTACTTACCCCAAAATTAGGATTTTGAAATCAGTTTTCCTTTTTGTATAGTACTGGTATTTCCTTATTTTTCGTTCCATTTACCTGTTCTTGCCTTATTTGGTCCGTCATTTGGTTGTTAATTTATTCTATTTTCCTTAACCTAAGTAATGCTAGCCTGATTTTATGCTATTGATTGAAACCGAATTTAAACTAATTCTGTTAATTGATTCCAATCCTTATTTGTCTATGATTGACTTATTCCCTTATTTGTATGCCTCATTGAGTACTATTTAAACCCCTTCTCCCTCTCCCTTTAGACAGACTCGAACTGTCATTTTTTTACTCACTTCTCTCTTGTTCTGATTTCTGTACTAAGTGGTTATTGTTTGGCCGGTTGAAAGCCAATGCCAAATTACTCTGGAACTTAACTGTTATTGCATATTTACTTGCTCTCTTCTCAACTGGTATGCCCTAACCTTTGCAATTTCATTCTCTATGCTTTGTTTGACTAGCTTGTTTCAATTCCTAGCATGATTCTGTCCTTTATATGACTATATGGTTTCATTTGGTAATACCGTTAACTAAAGACTAAGTTATTTCAAATAGCATAAATACTCTCATAAGTTAATTTAAGGTTTAGTTTGTTTCATTAACATGTTCTGAACTTTATAAGGTACTATAAACATGTAATCAAATATGTATGTTGCCTAACTCGTCTGCTTTGTCTGTCTATTTCATGTACCTGGCTAACTTAGTTGTTCTGCCTAATGGTTTCTGTGATTAAACAATGATTGTCATAAGTCCAGTATAACTACTTAGCTTGATCAGATTTCAATCTGTTTGAACTATGTGCTAAGCATCAACTCTGTTTGTTTTCTTGATGCAGTTTTTGCCTGCAACTCTATGTTCTGAACTTTCTTTCTTCTGAAATTGAACTGTTTATTTTAAAACCTGACCCTTTACCCTTTATGCACTGGTTTTCAAACTCCTACTCTTAGTCATTTAGGTTCTCACCACCCCTAGTGTGAGCACTGCCTAGGGTCCTTGAGACACCTTTGAACTCTGACACATTTGGGTTGGTCTTCCAACCTTTTACGAGTTATCTTTCTGAATATGGTTCTGCTGTGGGAATTGCCCGGGGTCCCTGAGGCCCTTGGAACTCTGATACACTGGAAGCCTGATTTTAATGTACCATAGATGGATCACTAGTATGCTCCCAAGTTGTTATGTTTGCAGGCCTGGTTTCCGGGTTTAGATTGCGCCTATGAAGGCTCCCTATAGTATAATTTACTATTATGTAATTCATTCAATACTCTGGGCTGTAATAATCTCTGTAATAACATATTTGGGGTTAATTAGTAAAATCTGGGGGTGGGGGGCATTTCTATATCTTTGTCAAATATACTGGGTAGAAATACTGCCTATAGGATTTAATTGTGCTGATTGAATTACGTGAGTACTAGACCGTGTTTAGAGATCTTGCCTATAGGATTTTCCTTATTTATTTTGATTTTGTCTTTTCACATTTGCATACTAGAGATCCTGCTTATAGTACTTTTCATTTAGTTCTGCATTAGAAATCCTGTTCATAGGATCCACACATATTTTCAACAAAACGTGCATTAGTGACCATGTATATAGGATCCTGTTCGTTTGCAATAATAATCTTTTCCTGGCAATATGCTTAATTTCTGCCCACATACAGTTAATAGATATCATGCCTATAAGATTTAAATTAATAGATATCATGCCTATAGGGTGAAATCAATTTTTAAACAATTAGAAACTATGCCTATAGGGGTTTAAATCAATTCAGCAACTGGAAAGCATGCCTATAGGATTTAAAAGGAATAAAAACATGTCTTTATGAGTTAAAATTCATATTACACTTAGAACCCATGTTTATAGATCTGTAATTTGTAAACTCGTAGAAATCATGCCTATAGGATTCTGTTAATCAATTCTGAATTCAACCAATTTTGGCCATCACCTAGGCAATCTGTAGGACTCATTAATGATTCTAGGCTTAAAATTGTGACATATTACCTGCTTGGAATGCCCAGATTCGCGCTGAATAAAATTAGTAGGCAAACAAATAGGTCACAATGCTCGCCTTAATAAAACTGTCTTTATATTTTGTTTCTGCTCATATAGATATCCTGCCTATAGGATCCTAAAATTAACAAAGTTTGTTGTTTCAATTGCGTGCTTTTGTTGTTTACGTGTGGAGGTAAATGTGAGCCCTTATTTGTTTATTTGAAAGTCCTATTTGTATTTTTTTTGTCGCCTAGATTTCTCATTTTTAAGTAACATACATTGGTCTAGAATCATCCTAAATAGAGGTCCTAACACTTGGAGGGCCATAGGTAAGGAACGGGTAGTGCACGCATAAGGAACGAGCTAGAAGCTATTAGAACGCTTAGGTAACAACTTAAAGATAGTAATTGGTTAGTAAGGAGATGATAGCCCGTGCGCTAATGCTATGAGTAATACCCCAACTTGGGGAAGTTACAAAGTATTGCATGGAATGATCCTATAGGCTAAAAAACCTACGACCTCCTTTAATCCTGTTTAAAGTAACTTGTATTGTCCAAATTGTTTTCCTCCCCTTTTAGACCAATTCGCTTAATTTAAGTTCGGCCGGGACCCACCGTTGTGAACCTCGAGGGGTGCCTAACACCTTCTCTCGAGGTAATTTGATCCCTTACCCGATCTCTGGTGATGCAAACTGGTTTATGAGTTAGTTGCTCTAGGTGCCCTAACGCACCTTAATCCGTTAGGTGGCGACTCTTCC
>ML343105.1:1130-41605 GCA_005239505.1 Nicotiana paniculata | reverse complement strand
AAGAATTATCAGTTGTCTTCATTTTTATTCAAGTATTTACAGTTCATGCACATTTATGCACTTCTTTGATTAATTTAACTTTGAATATAGTTTACTCAACATATGGTTGTTTCTTCAATTCTATATTTAATTGCTTAATTGATTGGCCATTGATTAGGTTCTATATACTATCTATGTTATGCTTGGGAAAGCCATATATAGATTAGAGAAGAATTGAAGAGAGCGCGATCTTAACCCTTCAAGGGAGCGGATTTGTGGTTAGGATAGGAATATACCTAGTCACCGTGCTTAATTTAACATCGTAATCTTAGTGCGTTCTAGTAGATTAATTCCATAGGAATATAGGCATTAATCTATTGAGAATAGGTGAGGAGTGCTTCGGAAGAAGGCTATGAGAATATTTATCGATTAATTAGCAACCATGAGTGAACTATATGAAAGGAAAAGTTAATTAGAATGCAATATGAGTGGTGAATAGACCATAACCCTGGAATATTTATCTCTACTGAATACATTACAATAGTTCTTGTTACTTGATAATTAGTTATTTCATAGAATTTTAGTATAAATTAGTACATCATTGATTTTATATTGGCTTGGTTAAAGAACAATTGAAGTGAATTAGTTAGTAGTTTACACAAGTCTCTGTGGATACGATATCTGGACTTTAAATCCTATATTACTTGTCGACCACGTACACTTGCGTGTGCATTGGGATTTCGACAAACAGTTACCATTCTAGAAGTTCTTGAAATTTACTTTGAAATTAATACGTTTTAGTGTTCGAGCTAGTTCGTATGATGTTATTACTTATGTGAATGTTTGGTTTGGAGCCGCGAGGGCTAGGATGATTTTTAGACATGTTACAGAATATTTTGGACTGAAAAATAGGATCTGGTTTGTTGATGCCTCTTGTACGCATTTGCGAACACCAGGTTCGCAATTGTGGGCTTAGAAGAGGGGCCTTGCGATACCTGACCCGCAATTGCGAAGTAGCTCAGGAAGATGGGTAGTTTGCATTTACGACATCTGCAGCTAATCAAAAGGGCTGGGAGTCGGGATTTTTCAACATATTCTCTCATTTTAGAACCCTAGACTCGGTAGGCGATTTGGAGAGGGAATTTTCATTTACAAACATTGGGCAAGTGATTCTAATCAATTTTCAACAATATTTCATCAATATATCTTAGATTTAACTTCAAAAATGTGAATAAAAGTGGAAATTTGTGAAATTTTGTCAAGTTTTTGAAAAATAAGAATTTGTGTTTTGAGAGTTAATTTGGAATCGAAATTTGAAATTATTAACATATATGAAAACTCGTGGAGTTATGGGTAGTCATAATCTACCCTTGGACCTAGCTTTTGACTGGGCGATGAGTTGACTTTTGTTGACTTTTTGGGATAAGTGTAAAGATCATACCTTTATCTATTGTAATTGTTTTCTCTTGCATTGTTTGATGATATTAAGCAAATTTTGGTTAGATTTGAGCCGTGTGGAGGCGAATTTTAGGATAAAATCTATTTGCGAGGGTTGAGTTGGCCTAGTTGAGGTAAGTAGCTTGCCTAACTTTTTGTGGGGAAACTAACCCTTAGAATTTGGGATTGATTGTGTTATTTGTGATATGTGAAAGTCGTATACGCAAGGTGACGAATGTGTACATATGCTATATGTGGTATTTGACTGGTTTAGGCTACTTAGACTCTTTCCATGCCTTAATTGAATTTTCATATCATCTTTTAAATTCTCATAGTCAATCTACTCTTACTTGTGTTAGTCTATCCTTATATGCCTTATTCGACTTTGTTAACACTTGTTCTACATCTTACTTGATACTTTACTCTTATGATTTAGTTTAACTTGTTGTATCTTTCATTGTTACATGTTATCTCTTTCATTGTTGACTTATCCTTCTTTGAAGTCATTATTACATGTTATTTTTTCCATTGTTGACTTATCCTTATTTAAAGGCATTGTTACATGTTACATCTTCCATTGTTGATTATCTTTATTTGAAATCATTATTGAATGTTTTCTCTTCCATTGTGAGTTATACTTATTTAGTATCGTGGTTACACATTATCTCTGTCGTTGTTGAGTTATTGGTTTTGATGTTGTGAAAGCCGCTATTACATTGAGGCAAAGTTGTTAATAGTTGAGATATCCTTCTTGTTGAGAAATTTACATTTATTGTTATTTTTGATATTCTTGTACACACTCTGGTTGCGTCATGGGATATGGTTGTTGAAATATGGATATTGTTGATTATTGGTAAGTTGTGGCATACGGGCACTTGTGGTGCGAGTTGTTACTGTGATGTGAAATTGATGCGCATGCGACGCTATAAAGATAGGGGTAAATGTGCATGTGGCAGCATAAGGTGGGACTTATGTGCGTGTTTCTTGTAAGGGAATTACTCGAAGCCACACGACATCATAAGATGGACTAAACTGCATGTAGCTATTTCAGGAAAAGTATTGTCAAAAGTTTAAATGTAAGGCTTACACAGTGGTATAATGAAATATTGTGATTGAAATTGAGAAATGTGAATACGAGGCGGTGCCTCGGTTGTGATTGGTGTTGTATACAAGGCAGTACCTCGATTGTGATTCTTGTTGTGTACGAGGTTGTACCCCATTTGTGATTCTTGTTGTTTATCTCATGTTGTAGAGATTTATTGGTGAAATACTTCTTGTTGCTTTTATTATTCCTAGTCTTATCAATTTGGATCCGTATTTGACTTTGGCGGTTGTATTTAATTGCTTCCTTTATGTTATCTCTATGCTTACAATTCTGGCATTAGTCTATGTTATTAACTTGTTTCGTATCAGTTATTTCTACGCCTTATTACTTCTCTTTTTTTTTGTTCTGTTTATTATGTCGTACTAGGTGTCTTGACCTGTCCACGTCACTACTCTACCAAGGTTAGTCTTGATACTTACTGGGTACCGTTGTGGTGTACTCATATTATGCTTCTGCACATATTTTGTGCAGATTCGGGTACATCTGCTCGTGCTGGACGTTAAAGTTAATTATAGTTGCTTCTCGGAGACTTCAAGGTATATCTGCTCTGCGTCTCACCTTCCTTTATCCTTATTGTATCGTTGTTTCCTTTATAAGACAGTGTTGTAGTAGGTGTTTTGGAACATTCTGTAGAAGCTTATGACTCAATCTCACCGGGTTTTGGGAGCATGGTAGTCTGTTTTAGTTATCGAGATATTTATGAGAATTGTTAGTTTATATCATGTTTTAGCCTTCATTTCTATCATTATCTCTAGTTGGGGGACAAGCACCCCAGGTGCTAATTTCCACCCCTGCACTTCAGGAGACCCTCGCACAGTTCTTGAGCATGTTCGGTACTCTAGCTCAAGCAGGATTGATTCCACTTGCACTAGCCACATCTCAGGATGGAGGAGGAGCCCAGAATCTTCAGCCCGTACCTCAAAGAAGAGGGTCCATGTTGATTAGGTCCCAGAGGTTTTGCCAACGCAGCATGTTGCTCCGATTCAACCCGAGGATAGGGCAGTGGCATCTGAGGAGGAGCAACTTAGACCTGAGAGGTTCAAGAAGTATTATCCTCCTATTTTCAGTGTCTTATCTTCAGAGGATGTAGAGGATTTTCTAGAGAAGTGCCATTGTATTATCCACACCATGGGTATTGTGGAGACGAGCGGAGTTACTTTCACTACATTCTAACTATCAGGAGCAGCATATCAGTGTTGGCGGGTTTATGAGGAGTGTGGCCCAGCAAATGCAGCTTCACCTACATGGACTAGTTTTTCAGAGATGTTCTTGAGAGAGTTTGTTTCCCAAACCCTTTTGGACGCATGGCGTGCAGGGTTTTAGCAGTTGCGCCAAGGTACTATGTCAATGTCAGAGTATGCTGTCATATTCTGTGATTTGTCCAGACATACACCTACTTTGGTTTCTATAGTAAGAAATCTGCCGATACATCGAGGGGCTTAACTATGGTATTAGGTTCAACATGGCTCGAGAGTTGGAGACAGATATCCCATATCAAGACGTGGTAGAGATCACACGTAGGTTGGAGGTTATGCGATGCCATGAGAGAGAGGACAGGGAGGCCAAAAGGCCTCGAGGTACTAGAGGATTTAGTGGTGTCCACGATGTAGTTAAAGCATGTCATGGTAGAGGTTATCACATCCAGCTTCTAGTGGTGCTCTGGTTATTCCGAGGTCTCAGGTTTCACACTTTGCTCGGCCACTTTCTGGTGCACCTTATGCACGGGGTGCCATTAGCGATCAGTCTAACCGATCAGGCCCTAGCCAGTCCCAGAAACCATGACTAACGAGAGCTTGCTTTGAGTATGGTGATACTCCGTCATATGATTATAGTCTGCCTCAGACTCAAGGGGAGTGCACCTCCACAAATTACTCAGGCTCCACGGATTCAGTTAGGTCCACACACTTCTCAGGACATGGTTGTTGCCCTAATTGTCGTTCCACCCGCAGAACCAGCTAGGGGTGGGGGACGGGCGGGTAGAGGTCACTCTAGAGGGAGAGGCCTGGCCAGATTCTATGCTTTTCTAGGTAGGACGAAGGTAGTCACTTCAGACAAAGTCATTGCAAGTATGGTTCCGGTTTGTGCTGGTTCCAAACACACATGCAAGTATTCGTGGTCGTAACAAGTAATATAATGTTAAATCGAATGTGGAACCCACAGGGACTTGCATAAACTACTTGCTGAATCACTCTAATTGTTATTTAATCGATCTCAAAACAAAATCAGGGAATGTAACTAATTTATACTACGATTCTATGAACTAACTAATTATCAAGCGACAAGAATATTGTTGTGTGTATTCAGTATAGACAAATATTCCAGGGTTCTGATCAATTCACCACTTGTATTGCATTCTAATTAACTCTCCCTTTCATATAATTCACTCATGGTTGCTAATTAATCGATAATTTCTCTCGTAGCCTTCTCCCGAAGTACTACTCGCCTATTCTCAATAGATTAACGCCTATATTCCTATGAAATTAATCTATTAGAACGCACTAAGATTACGATGTTTAATTAAGCACGGTGACTAGGTATATTCCTATCCTAACCACAAATCCGCTCCCCTGAAGGGTTAAGATCGCGCTCTCTTCAATTCTTCTCTAATCTATATACGGCTTTCCCAAGCATAACATAGATAGTATATAGAACCTAACTGCTGGCCAGATAATTAAGCAATTAAACACAGAATTGAAGAAACAACTATATATTGAGTGAACTATAATCAAGGTTAAATTAATGTGGAATAACAATATTCATGGCTAAATCACAACACCAGAACAATGGGTGTTTAGCCACTCATGCTAGAATCAAACAATTGCATAAGTGTTGCGTAAATGGAAAATACTAGAATAAGATGAAGAAAACTGATAATCCTTTGCTTCCTCAATGATCCTGTGTGTATCTTCTCTCCAAAAATGGCATACTCCCCTCCAAGTGGTGTCCATGATGTAGTTAAAGCATGTCATGGTAGAGTTTATCACATCCAGCTTCTAGTAGTGCTCTGGATATTCCGAGGTCTCAGGTTTCACACTTTGCTCGGCCACTTTCTAGTGCACCTTATGCATGGGGTGCCATTAGCGATCAGTCTAACTGATCAGGCCCTAGCCAGTCCCAGAAACCATGACTAACGAGAGCTTGCTTTGAGTATGGTGATACTCCGCCATATGATTATAGTCTGCCTCAGACTCAAGGGGAGTGCACCTCCACAAATTACCCAGGCTCCACGGATTCAATTAGGTCCAAACACTTCTCAGGACATGTTTGTTGCCCTAATTGTCGTTCCACCCGCAGAACCAGCTAGGGGTGGGGGACGGGCGGGTAGAGGTCACTCTAGAGGGAGAGGCTTGGCCAGATTCTATGCTTTTCTAGGTAGGACGAAGGCAGTCACTTCAGACAAAGTCATTGCAAGTATGGTTCCGGTTTGTGCTGGTTCCAAACACACATGCAAGTATTCGTGGTCGTAACAAGTAATATAATGTTAAATCGAATGTCGAACCCACAGGGACTTGCATAAACTACTTGCTCAATCACTCTAATTATTATTTAATCGAGCTCAAAACAAAATCAGGGAATGTAACTAGTTTATACTACGATTCTATGAACTAACTAATTATCAAGCGACAAGAATATTGTTGTGTGTATTCAGTATAGACAAATATTCCATGGTTCTGATCAATTCACCACTTGTATTGCATTCTAATTAACTCTCCCTTTCATATAATTCACTCATGGTTGCTAATTAATCGATAATTTCTCTCGTAGCCTTCTCCCGAAGTACTACTCGCCTATTCTCAATAGATTAACGCCTATATTCCTATGAAATTAATCTATTAGAACGCACTAAGATTACGATGTTTAATTAAGCACGGTGACTAGGTATATTCCTATCCTAACCACAAATCTGTTCCCCTAAAGGGTTAAGATCGCGCTCTCTTCAATTCTTCTTTAATCTATATACGGATTTCCCAAGCATAACATAGATAGTATATAGAACCTAACTTCTAGCCAGACAATTAATCAATTAAACACAGAATTGAAGAAACAACTATATATTGAGTGAACTATAATCAAGGTTAAATTTATGTCGAATAACAGTATTCATGGCTAAATCACAACCCCAGAACAATGGGTGTTTAGCCACTAATGCTAGAATCAAACAATTGCATAAGTGTTGCGTAAATGGAAAATACTAGAATAAGATGAAGAAAACTGATAATCCTTTGCTTCCTCAATGATCCTGTGTGTCTCTTCTCTCCAAAAATGGCATACTCCCCTCCAAGTTGTGTTTTTGGGTCTATTTATATGTTTGGAATAAACCCTAAACATGTAGGAGACTTCTACTCATACCGGGAAACACTTAAAACCTTCAAAACTCGGATTGGACCGGACAAGAGACCCCAGGCGTTAAGCCCCAAACGCCCAGCTATAGCCTAGGTAGTCCTTGCGTTTGGGCTCTAACGCCCCACTATAGCCTGGGTAGGCCTGGATTTAA
This sequence comes from Nicotiana paniculata, assembly GCA_005239505.1. Classification (NCBI taxonomy): domain Eukaryota; kingdom Viridiplantae; phylum Streptophyta; class Magnoliopsida; order Solanales; family Solanaceae; genus Nicotiana; species Nicotiana paniculata. Next base: position 34,589 of record ML343105.1, on the reverse strand, counting down.
GCCCCAAACGCCTAACTATAGCCTGGGTAGGCCTGGCTTTAAGCCCTAAACACCCGTCTATAGCCAAGGTCACTCCTTTTCGACTCTTGAGAGTATTTTTGACGTTATGCATCCATTTAGCTCGGATTCCATCTCCAATTCACCTACACATGAAATAGACTCCATTATGCACATATGACGTGTATTTTTATCACAAACGCACATAAAATGTAAGGTACATAATGCTTAAACCCATGAATTCTAGCCACGCATCAACACCCCACACTTAGAATCTTGCTCGTCCTCGTGCAATATCCTTCAACACGTACACATTTAATTAACAATGAGTATTTTACTTTTCAATCACACATTACCCCTTAACTATGATCGATACCGGCAATCAAGTATGAACATACAAAATTTCACATTCTTTCCCTTCTTTAAACATGCCCAAGTATAAAAATTTAATCAATCCCACGAATCAACCTAATTGCAACCACCCAACCTCAAGAGTCGTCTTGCAGCTACGAAGCTCTCTCAATTCACGCACCTACCCAACAAGAAAGTTACAACATTACCAATCGTTCATGAGATCATGTTCCCTCACCAACAACAAAAAAGTGAATATATCTAGTCCACACATTCAAATATGCTTTTGAACATTATTTAAGTACATCACACAATTGAACAAATTCACTCACTCTCAGAAAGAGTTCATATGCATCCTGTGGTCGTACCATAAGCTTGCTTGTAGTGTAAATCTCCACTAATTCAAGTAAGCCAAATCTAGGACCAATTAGGACTTTTAAGGTTTGAATGTGGCTAAGGGATGGGTAGGATATATTTAGGAATAGTGACACTTTAATACACTACCTTCACAAATCAACACATATTCTTCTCAACTAATTCACTTGCCACAATTCATATTCAACATAGCCCTTTTACAATTAAGAAGTTCTATATTTTCACTAACACAAATTAATAAAAACTGGAGGTGTGTGTCTTTTTGTACATACTTTTACTATCATTTTTTTCTTTCTTTCCTACACACACTCCATACATGAAGATTCAATGGCTAGTGACTCTTGAATACAATTTTTAGTGCACTAACAGGCCTTTCCATGGCTTCACTCAACCGTTATTCCCCAATATTTGACCTTACTTCTTTTAGCGACTAAGTGGCTTAGGAGGAAAAGGTGCAAAAATCTCAATTTAAGAACAACATAGGGGTACGACTAGTAATGTGGGTAACAAAGAAAAGGTCAAATAGCTCAAAGGGGCTAGCAACGAAAATGTAATTCTTATGTGACAAGCACATCCTTGATCAAGCAAGAAAATGCCTACGTCATCCCCTAGACTAGCATAACCTACAATTCGCTTCGATTAACACACGGGGCAAGTTCTAGACTACACAGGATAGCATAGAAAATCACTAACACTCACTCACACATTGCACATGACTCAATCCCAACGGTTTTATTGAATTCTCAAGTCAAGCAAGCACACAAAATTGAGAGAATTAAGCAATATCACACTATGTAGCATACAAGTCAAACAACTAAGCTAAGGCGTAACAAAATAGGCTTTTTATTTTTACTCGGGAATCACATGTCAAACCAAATATAAGGGAAAGAAGAATGTATGTCATAACCTAATATGCCGGCTTCAAACATGTCATTGGGTATTTCTCAGTTACTCAGTTTCTTCCTAACTACTCTAAAAAAACAAAAATAATTTAAAGTACCCGGTTCAAGTTACACCCTTGGAAAAGAACCGGTGCCCAAATAAAAACCAAGGGATACTACCTAACTACTCAAAATAAAAAATCTTTTTGGTGTTTTTTTTTAAATCGGACTTTATCCCTCAAGAAAATTGTCCAACAGATCCATCGTTGGGAAAAATCTGAGATTTTTCTTAAACTAAAACAATAATTTTACGATTACACTTCACTTCAGAAAGTAGTTTCCCCACCCCCACACTTATGTTGTGAATAGTCCTCGATGCATGATCACAAAAAAAAAACATTAAAACAAGGGTGAGAAATACTCCCTGAGACCCTCTCGGGCATAGCCAGGACATGATTCTCAATCTTTAGAGTCGGGATGACCCCACACTTAAGCTCAAACATGCCCCTCAGCTTCAACTTTTGGGTACTCAGACTTCCTCTACTCTGCAAAATAAAAACAACACAAAACTGACACTAAAAAAATAATAAAAATATATACAGGCTGAGTTGCCTCCCAACAAGCACCTTATTTAATGTCGTGGCACGAATCGGCTACTCTGCTCAGGTTGGGCGCTTTCTCTTCTTCTTTCTCCCATGAAGCCTAGACTTTTTTCATGCTCTTAACAAGTCTCCTTTTTCATCTCTGGATCTTTTCTCAATTATCTTTACACCCTCAGCTTGCGACACCACCTCCTCTGGATCGCTGCCATTCACATAAGGACTCTGCTCTATCCCCTTCACGTCGACCACAGTAATCATGCATAGGTCCTCATAATTCTTGGGAGTTTAAGTTCCTTGTACAAATTAAAAGTGACCTCTTCATCGTCAACTCTCATTTTTAACTTCCCTGCCCTCACATCAATAATTGCTCCACCAGTAGCTAAGAATGGTCGCCCAAAAATAAAGGGCACTTCCTCATCTGCCTCGTAATCAAGCACAATAAAATCAGCAGGAAGAATAAGCTTTCCCACTCGAACTAGCACATCTTCAATAATTCCTTCTGGCATAATTAACGACCTATCTGGTAACTGTAAGGTGATTGTGGTAGGTCTAAGATCCCCCAATCCGAGTTTCTTGAACAAAGAAGATGGCATCAAATTTATACTAGCCCCTAAATCACATAGGGCTCTACCAACTTCTTGTTTTCCAAGAGACAAAGGAATTGAGAAACTCCCAGGATCCTTCAACTTAGGAGGAAGTTTAATCTGAACTCTGGCACTACACTCTTCAGTGAGTGCAACTATTTCGAACTCTGCATGTCTTCGTTTATTTGCCACAATATCTCTGAGATACCTCGCATACTTAGGCACTTCTTGAAAAAGTTCCACCAAAGGCAAATTCACACTCACTTGGCTCAACATATCTAGGAATTTCTTGTACTTAGCATCATCTTTTTGCCTCTGCAGTCTTTGTGGAAACGGAGGTGGTGGCCTTGTTTCAATTACTGGCTCGGGTCCTTTATCATCTTTCTCATTCCCCTCAACTGGCTTGGGAACTAATTCTCCTCCAGGATGAGCTGTATTCTTCTTTGTTTTTGGAGCTTCTTCTAGTATTCTTCCATTTCTCAAGGTAATTGCATTGACTTGAGCCTTAGGATTAGGCTCAGTATCACTAGGAAGAGCTCCTGCTGGTCTGGTATTTTGGGAACTGGCAAGTTGCCCCAATTGACGTTCCAAGTTTCTCATTGTTGCTGCTTGGGCCTGGTGATCAGCCATTATTTTTGATTGAAAGCAAGTTGGTAGTTCATCATTATCTTCATAATATCCTCAAAGCTAGACGATTGTTCAGCCTGAGGTGGTCTGTATTGTTGTTGAGGTGCTTGAGGACGATAGTGATTCTGATTGCCTTGATTACCACCCCAAGAGAAATTTGGGTGGTTCCTCCAGTTGGGATTGTAGGTATCCCCATACTGATTTGTTTGGCCTCTATTTACATTACCCACAAAATATACAGACTCTGGATTTGCTGGGCATAGATTGCTCATGTGACCCTCTCCACAAACTTCACAAAATACCTCAATCTGTTGAACTGATTGCACTGGCTGGGCCTGTTGCTTGTTAATGATCAGGTTCATCTGATTGACTTGGTTAGTCAATGTAGAGATTTGAGCCGATAATGCTGATACAACATCTATTTCAAGAACCCCTGGTGACTTTTGAACCACATTTCTCCCCATATCACCTTGTGAGTCTGGATTGCTTTTGGAGAATTTATTCATTAATGCAAATATTTCATCATAATTCTTTTCCAGCACCTGACCTTCGACTGCTGCATCCACCACAATTTTTGTTTGCAGATGGAGCCCCTCAATGAAAGTGTGAACTAACACCTCATTTGTCTGATTGTGATGAGGGCAGTCTATGAGTAGCCCCTTGAACTTTTCCCATGCGGAATATAACGATTCACCTGTTTTCTGTCGAAAGGAGACAATCTCACTCCTGATCTTTGCAGTCTTTCCTGAAGGGAAGAACCTTGCCAGAAATTTTCTCGCCAAATCATTCCATGTTGTAATGGAATTAGCTGGTTCTGCCTTCAGCCATCGATATCACTAATCTCCAAGAAGTTTAGAATGTGCTGCTGTGGATCCTCGTGTCGAAGACCCAAAAACTACCTGTTTGCATAAAGTAGTTGGATCATGCTCTGTTTCAGCTCAAAGTGCCCAGTGATTCTGGGCTTCACGATGCTGGAGGTAACATTAGCAATACTGGGCATTGCCACCACTTGAACAACTATGTGTTGTTCCTCTTCCATGTTCACAGGAAATCGGATGAAGTCCTGAATATTGTCTGTATCTCTTGCTTCTCGCAATCTCCTGTGAAATGATCTCTCAGGTTCGGGGTCGAAGCCGTCAAGTCTATCCTGGCTTCTGACCCTACGCATTCACTCAAAGTTCCTGAGATTAGAGCAAAAATCACGTGACGTTAGACTCAATGAAATAAACAATTAAAGCAAGTAACTAAAAAGTAGTCTATATTCAAGTCTCCGACAACGGCGCCAAAAACATGTTGGTTCCAAATGCACACGCAAGTATACGTGGTCATAGCAAGTAATATAATGTTAAATCGAATGTCGAACCCACAGGGACTTGCGTAAACTACTTGCTGAATCACTATAATTGTTATTTAATCGAGCTCAAAACAAAATCCAGGAATGTAACTAATTTATAATACGATTCTATGAACTAACTAACTATTAAGCGACAAGAATGTTGTTGTGTGTATTCAGTATAGACAAATATTCCAGGGTTCTGATCAATTCACCACTTGTGTTGCATTCTAATTAACTCTCCCTTTCATATAATTCACTCATGGTTGCTAATTAATCGATAATTGCTCTCATAGCCTTCTCCCGAAGTACTACTCGCGTATTCTCAATAGATTAACGCCTATATTCCTATGAAATTAATCTACTAGAGTGCACTAAGATTACGATGTTTAATTAAGCACGGTGACTAGGTATATTCCTATACTAACCACAAATCCTCTCCCCTAAAGGGTTAAGATCGCGCTCTCTTCAATTCTTCTCTAATCTATATACGGCTTTCCCAAGCATAACATAGATAGTATATAGTACCTAACTGTTGGCCAGACAATTAAGAAATTAAACGCATAATTGAAGAAACAACTATATATTGCGTGAACTATAATCAAGAATAAATTAATATTGAATAACAATATTCATGGCTAAATCAGAACCCAGAACAATGGGTGTTTAGCCACTCATGCTAGAATCAAACAATTGCATAAGTGTTGCATAAATGGAAAATACTAGAATAAGATGAAGAAAACTGATAATCCTTTCCTTCCTCAAATATCATGTGTGTCTCTTCTCTCAAAAAATGGCATAGTCCCCTCCAAGATTTGTTTTTTAGTCTATTTTTATGTTTGGGATAAACCCTAAACGTGTAGGAGACTTCTATTCATACCGGGAAACACTGAAAACCTTCAAAATTTGGATTGGACCGGACAAGAGACCCCAGGCGTTAAGACCCAAACGCACAGCTATAGCCTGGGTAGGCCTGGCGTTTGGGCTCTAACGGCCCACTGTTGCCTGGGTAGGCCTCGCTTTAAGCCCCAAACGCCCAGCTATAGCATGGGTAGGCCTGTCTTTAGGCCTTAAACGCCCGGCTATAGCCCGGGTCACTCCTTTTCGACTCTTGAGCGTATCTTTGATGTTTATGCATCCATTTAGCTCGGCTTCCATTTCCAATTGACCTACACATGAAATAGACTCCATTATGCACATATGACGTGTATTTTTATCTCGAACGCACATAAAATGTAAGGTACATAATGCTTAAAACCATGAATTCTAGCCACACATCAGTTTGTCATAGCGCTGCATCAGTTTTATTTGATTTGGGATCAACTTATTCATATGTGTCATCATAATTTTCTCCATATTTGGATATATCTCGTGATTCTTTGAGTTCTCCGATTTATGTGTCCTTGCCCGTAGGAGATTCTATTGTTGTGGACCGTATGTATCGGTCATGTTTAGTTGTTATTGGTGGTTTTGAGACTAGAGTTGATCTACTTTTGCTCATTATGGTTGACTTTGATGTGATCTTGGGCATGAATGGATTGTCGCCCTATCATGCTATTCTAGATTGTCAAGCCAAGACTGTAACATTGGCTATGCCAATTTTACCAAGATTAGAGTTGAGGAGTACATTAGATTATGTTCCTAGAAAGGTTGTGTCATTTCTATAGGCTCAACGGAAGGTTGAGAAGGGGTGCAATGCCAATCTATCCTTTGTAAGAGATGTCAGTGTTGATACTCCTACTGTTGAGTTAGTTCCGATAGTGAGGGACTTCCCAAATGTATTTCCAGCAAATCTTTCGGGTATGCTGCCCGATAGGGATATTGATTTTTGCATTGACATGTTACCAAGAACTCAACACATTTCTATTCCACCATTTCGTATGGCCCTAGTGGAGCTGAAGGAGTTAAAGGAGCAGTTGTAAGAGTTGCTTGATAAGAGTTTCATTCAGCCTAGTGTGTCGTCGTGGGCTGCTCCAGTTTTGTATGTGAAAAAGAAGTATGGTTCTATGCACATGTGTATCGTTTATCGGTAGATGAAAAAGGTTATAATAAAAAAACATATATCCATTGCCGTGCATTAAATACTTATTTGATCAGCTATAGAGTGCCAGAGTGTTCTCGAAAGACTACTTTAAAGATTCGGGATTCGTATATTCGAAAGACTACTTTAAAGATTCAGTATTGTCACTACGAGTTCCTTGTGATGTCGTTTGGGCTGACCAACGTCCCAACAACATTTATGCACACGATGGATAATGTATTCTACCCATATCTTGAGTTCTTTGTCATTGTGTTTATGACGACATCTTGGTGTACTCCCGTATCTAGGAAGATCATGACCATCACTTGATGATTGTGCTTCAGACCTCGAGAGAGAATAAGTTGTACGCAAAATTCTCAAAGTGTGAATTCTGGCTTGATTAGGTGGTATTTTTGTGTCATATGGTGTCAAGTGAGGGGATCAAGGTAGATCCAAAGAAGATTGAAGCAGCTCAAAGTTGGACCAGACCGTCTTCAACTACTGAGATTCGGAGTTTCCTTGGTTTGATCGGGTATTATCGCCATTTTTTAGAGGGTTTCTCATCCATTGTCGCACCTACGACTAGATTGACCCAGAAGGGTGCTCCTTTCAGATGGTCCGAGGAGTGTAAGGCAGCTTCCAAAAGCTTAAGACTGCTTTGACTATAGCCCCGGTGTTGGTGTTGCCTACATGTTTAGGTTCTTAAACTCTGTATTGTGATGTGTCACATGTTGGCCTTGGTATGGTGTTGATGCAAGACGGTAGTGTGATTGCCTGCACGTCTTGGCAGAAGCCCATGAAAAGAATTATCCCATCCACGACTTAGAATTTGAAGTTATCGTTCATGTATTGATGATTTGGCGGCACTATTTGTACGATATCCGTTGTGAGGTCTATACCAACCACCGGAGTCTACAACATTTGTTCAAACAGAAGGATCTTAAATTATGGAATGGTTAGAGTTGCTTAAGGATCTTAAATTCTATATCATCCCATGAAGGCCAATGTGGTGGCCGATGCCTTGAGTAGAAAGGTGGACAACTTGGGCAGTTTAGCATATCTACCGGCAATAGAGAGGCCACTAGACCTAGATGTTTCAGGCCTTGGCCAACCAATTTGTTAGATTGGATGTTTCGGAGCACAGTTGAGTTCTTGCTTGCGTGGTTTCTCGGTCTTCTTTATATGATCACATCAGAGAGCATCAGTATAACGAACCCCATTTATTTGTCCTTAAGGACACGGTACATCACAACAATGCCAAGGAGGTTTCTATCAGAGATGACGGTGTGTTGCGGATGCAGGGCCAGTTATGTGTGCCCAATGTGGATGGGTTGCGTGAGTTGATTATTGAGACGGCTCACAGTTTGCGGTACTCCATTAATCAGGGTGCCACTAAGATGTTTCAGGATTTGAGGCAGCCCCATTGGTGGAGGAGAATGAAGAAATATATGAAGAAGTGTGTAGCGCGGTGCCTAAATTGTCAGCAAGTGAAGTGTGAGCATCAGAGGCCGAGTGGTTTTCTTTAGAGACTTGAGATTCCTGAGTGAAAATGGGAGGGTGTTACCATGACATCCTTGTTGGGATCCCTGTCACAATCCAAAATCCAACTAGTGGTGATGGTACCTAACCCAACCTTCTAGGTAAGCCAATTAGCAATAATCCAAATCAAAAGAGATTTACTGAGAGAAATAACGATAAAATAACTTAACTTTTATACAAGGAATTTCCCAAGGACTGGTAGTACAAATCATGAGCTTCTCATATTTAGATTTTATAAAGCTGGTATGAAATAAATACATCATTTGTTTGAAATATGCATGAACACGTTAAAACTTTCTAAAGCTACTAGGAACAAGAGGAAACTATGACCGGAATGCAGGTACATCTTCAATGCCAGCTCCCTCCATACACACCAACATCAACATCCAAATCTGTAAGAAAGGTGCAAAAATGTAGTATGAGTACAACCGACCTCATGTACTCAATAAGTAACAAACCTAACCTTAGGTTGAAAGTAGTAAAGAGCTGGAACAAAGGTCAGAGTCCAACACCAATAGCCAAAAACTGTTCGTAACAATATAATAACAGTGGTAGTAGAAATAACTCAAAGATGTGATATGCAGCTAGTTCACAGTTACGGAAACAGTCATGCTTTTCAAGTATAATAGTAAACCCAAATCCTTCACCGACATCATCAAAATATGAGTAAGTCAGAAACCATTGATTTTCCCAAAAACTTTCAACAATAGATAAGATGATTGAATTTCAGATAGCACGAGGAAAATACATCTGTATGCCGACATGTCAATGTACCTATGAAGTCATTAATGTCACAAAAACCCTGTAACATAGGTAATGCATCTATATGCCTATATGTCAAGTATGCATGTCAGATACAATACATCATAGTGATGAACTCATGTACTCACACTCTCAGATACTCAATCTCTTTGTCTCGCACTCCCACTCAGCACACCCAATCGCTCAGCATTGTACATGGCATATCCAGCCCAACGCAAATCCAGCCTAAATAATCAATAGCAACTGCACTCACTACAGTTGTGCAGACTCCAGAGGGGCAGATCCACCCCAATCACTATAATAAGCCAATCATGGCATGAATCATTAAAGCATGTTGCGACGTGCAGCCCGATCCCATCATGAATCAATAATAACTGATGCGGCGTGCAACCCGATCCCATCAATCAATAATACCTGCTGCGGTATGCAGCCCGATCCCATGAATATCACTCACAATCCGACTCTTAGACCTCAATACAATCATCAATCTCTTCGGTCTCTTGGGCTCACAATGTCATGAAAATCAACCCAAAAATGATGATATGAAGTATCAATAAATGGCAACAGAGACCAAGATATGATACGCAAATGAATGAGTATGACCGAGTATGTAATTACAATGTAAGAAAATAACTCAACAACATAAATGATCTTATTGGGTCCCAACATGATAAGAATATAGCCTAGATATGGTTTCTAACATGGATCACAACTCAAAATTACTCTAGCACATAGAAATTTTACGAATAGAAATAAGGTTAGGTCATTACATAGTACAAAAAAATAATCGAGTCACAATTCACACGGTGCACTCCCACACGCATATCACCTAGCATGCGCGTCACCTCAACACCAACACATGACACGTAAATTTAGGGGTTCATACCCTCAACACTAAGTTTAGAAGTGTTACTTACCTAGAACAAGCCAAATCTAATATCGAGCAAGCCAAACAATACTCAAAAAAGCCATTTCGTGCGTACCGACCTCCGAACGACTCGAAACTAGACTAAAGCAACTCAAGAACATCAAGCAATGCCAAAGAAAACAAACACAATCGATAAAGGTCAAATATTTAATCAAAAGTCCAAAGTCAACAAAAAAGTCAAACCCGAGGTCGCACTTCGGAACCCGACAAAACTCATGAAATCTGACGACCCATTCAATTACGAGTCCAATCATACTAGTTTCACTCAAATATGACTCAGAATTGATGTTCAAAACTAAAAACTTGACCTTTTGAAACTTTAGATAAAAACCCCCAATTTCTCTTTTGAAATCATCAACCAAATGCCAAAAACAAGGATAGATTCATGAAAATATAATCAAAATCGAGTAGAGAACACATACCCCAATCCATATGGTGAAAATCGCCTAAATAATTTCTCCAATCCGAGCTTCATAGCCCGAAAACACATTAAAATGGCCCAAACCCCTGAAAATAGAGTTGTTATAATCACTGGACGAATTAATGAATTGGGATCGTGTAAATACCATCGCGAACACAAATAAGAAAAATACACTGCCTAGAAATATTGTATGCGATCGCGGACAAACCTTTGGGATCGCGAAGAAGAAAAGCTATTTCCACCAAAAAATACACTATGCGTTTGCGATACTCGACACGCGAACGCGATGACCACAGACATCAAAGCTCCGCGAATGCGACCTATAACACGATCGCATTTAAGAAATCTCCAGCTCTCGGCTATCCAATCTTAACACTACGTGACTGCAACTCCTCATACGCGAAAACTTACAGTAACCCACACAGCCACCCAATCGCGACAACAATGAAGAAGGTACCCAACTCCAGATTTACTCTACACGATTACATCCCCATATTCGTGATCTCGAAGGACAATCGAGGCAACATAATCCAGCAGCAACCAGCAGTGAAAACATGAAGGAAAATAGTCTAAATTAAATCTAAAACACGCCCGAGCCCCTCGGGATCCTGTCTGGATATACCAACAAGTCTCATAACATAACATAACATGGACCTACTCGGTGCCTCAAATCACGCATAACAACAACGAAATGACGAATCTCACCTCAAATCAAACTTATTGAACTTTTGAACTTTCAACTTCTAAACCTCGCGTCGAAACATATCAATCAACTCGGAATGAACTCAAATTTTGCACACACGTCCCAAATGACATAACAGAGCTATTCCAATTCTCTAAATCACAATCCAAACCTGATATCATCAAAGTCAACTCTCGATCAAACTTAAGAACTTTCCAAACCTTCAAATTTCTAATTTTCGCCAATTAGCGCTGAAACTTTCTAAAAATATCCAAATGCAAATCCGGGCATACGCCCGAGTCCAAAATCACCATCTGGACGTAACAGAACCATCAAAACTATAAACCGAGGTCAAATACTAAAAAGTCAAACTTGATCAACTCTTCCAACTTTAAAGCCTCAATCATAAAATTCATTCTTCTAAATTAATTATGAATAACTTGAAAATCAAAATCGACGATTCACAAAAGTCATAATACATCATACGAGGCTACTCAAAACTTCAAATATCTATACGTAATGCATATGCTCAAAAAACTGGGTTGTTGCATTCTCCCTTACTTAAACATATGTTCGTCCTCAAATATTCCATGGGTCGTTCCAAAGCCATCAAATCGTTGTGCCACCTTACCATGCACATACCCGGGCATGATCCCACGTCACCCTAGTCCATATAATCCTGACGACACAACCTGGATGAAGATCCTTAATTCAACCTTAGTCTGTAAGCCTTAGTACCAAATTTTCAACATCCGAAATTCCTTACAAGACCCGAATCTCGCACCTACACACTGTATAAAACTGCACAAGCTGTATCAACTCATATCCATAACCCAAGATATAATTGTCGCACCCCTTTTTCTCGTGAAATCGGGTTTCGATGTGTGAAAAATATTTTAAAGGAAAGGTTATTAAAAGAGAGATTCGTCACCTAACGGATTAAGGTGCGTTTTAGAACCTATTAGCAAATGACTCGAGTTTACGAGTTTGCGCCACCAAAGATCGGGTAAAGGCTCAAACTACCTTGAGGAGAAGGTGTTAGTCACTCCTCGAGGTCCATAGAGGTGGGTCCCAGCCGAACTCGAATTATATGAATTAGTCTAAGAGAAAAGAAACACTTGGGACAAATAAAATAATTACCTTAAATAGAAATGAGGGGTCCTAAGTTTTTTAGCCTAAAGGATCACCCCGTACAACATAAATAACTCCCTCAAGACGAGGTGTTACTCATATTATTCAGCAAGCACAAGCTATTTTCTCCTACTACCCGATTACTGTCTTTGAGTTGTTTACCTAAAGCTCTCTAGTCAATTCTAAGTAGAACCCTATGCGTGCACTACCCGTCCTAGGCCTATGGTCCAGGAGGCATTTGGACCTCAATTTCAGGGTGGTTCTAGTCCTGAACTTTGGTTGCTCAAAAAAGAAAATACTAAGCGACATACAAAAAATAGTTTAGGACTTTTAAATAGAAGCAAGTATGGGCTCAAGTTAGCCTCCGCATTTAGACATCAAATGCACGCCAAATTGGTTAACATTTTGATAGATTTTAATTAATTAAATAGAATCCTATAGGCAAAATCTCTATGTGATATTAAACGAATGAGCAGAGAGTCATGTGCAAAGCCAGTTTCTTAGTGCGATTTCCAAAGCCTACATAAGTTTGCTTACTATTTTTAGCATAATAAGATTAAGCTTTCTAGCATGAGATATAGGCGTTTTATGCGATAATAAATAGTGGCAATCACAGATTCATATCCAGAATTACTTGTTTTAATCCTATAGGCATGCTTTCTTGTGAGGGTAACAACATAGTGTTTGGAAACTTATGAATAAACAAGCTGAAATGATAATTCAATTGATTCAAACCTATAGGCATGCTTTCTACAATTAATCCAATTTTAGATCCTATAGACATGATTTCTATAAATCGTGAATAGAACAGTATAAAATAGGATTTTGCACATATATTGCATCATACAATTTCCTATAGGCATGGTCTCTAACAAGAAAATATAGAACATCATTGAACCAAGCATTGAACCTATGAGCATGGCTTCTAGCATGTAACTCAAATAAGGTACCTATAGGCATGATTTCTAACATACAACATTTAACAACACGATATCGAACCTATAGGCAGGATTTCTGCCCAACTTATTGAAAATGTAAAATAAGAACCCCTTCCCTGTAACGAGTCGACCGGTCGTTTTGCGTTATCGGACCCCTTTCCCCTAAATGAAACTTCCCATAGTGGCTTATTGTGATTTATGACTTGCGGGGACAGGTGGTTCGGGATTCGGAAGTGTTTAGAGCGATACTGAAACACTTAGTTCCTTTAGGTTGGCCTTTTTGGCCATGTTTGACTTCGGTCAAAATTTTTAGTAAACGAGCTCAGAATCAAGTTTCAACGGTTCCAGTAGCTTCGTATGATGATTTCGAACTTGGGCGTATGTTCGGAATGAGATTTGGATGACCCGGGAGCGTTTCAGCGCCCAATATCGAAATAAGAGTTTCCTTAAGTTCATATTGTGGTTTGGGACATGTTTTTGTGTTATCAAGGTCCGAATGGAATTTTGAGACCGGGAATAGTTCCGTTATGTCCTTTATGTCCTTTTTGTGTTAATGCATGGATTCCTAGTTAAATTTAACTACCTAATTAGTGAAAAATTAAGGAATTGGGTAGTAACCTAGGGCTTTCGATAATTTAGACAATTACCCGTGAATTGGATATGAAATCATACAAAAACCATATATTAACGATCCTTAGGTTATGGGTGAGTGTTTCCTTTGAGACTTTTAAGAATCAAAGCATGCAGGCTCGGGGGGTGGATTTTGGGATTTCTTCAAGAATGATGAATTGACTAAATAAGTAGGAGAATTCCATGCTTTGAGTATAATTTGATATATTTGCGTAACGTTTTATTAGTTTCGAGTCCTTGGGTGACGAATTCGGAGTTTCGGGCGCATTCTTGACCCGAGGAGTAGGTTCGACGCAAGGTGAGTCTCCTTTCTAACCTTGTAAGAGGGAACTGTCTTCCTAGGTGATTTAAATGGCTATGTGCTAATGTTTGTGGGGGCTACGTACACACAAAGTGACGAGAGTCTGTACGTAGCGACTATTATTGTTAGGTCGGGGTAGTTAGGCCTACACCATGCCTTGTGTTTTTCCTTGAAATGAACTATATGCTTAATGAATTAATGTTACATGTGGCTTGTTTGCCTGAGATCATGGAATTTGAGAAATTTTAAGGAATTGTTCACTAAAAAGTAATTTATGAAGAATAATGTGTGGATTATGTGCATGTGACCGCTTCGCAATTTACATTCCGTGAGCCGATTTTTATTTCCCCCCACTCTCATGGGAGCGGGCCGTACGCCACATCGAGATTGAAAGATATATTATGGTTCGGGTCATTCTAACCTCGGTAGTGCACAGATATGATCATTATGATGGCTCAGGCCAGTTGTCCTTATCATGTATGCGCATGCTAAGTTGTTAGTGATTCTTTTATGGATATTGAGTGGACAGTTATTTATAAAAAAAAAGAAGGAAAAATGAAGTAGTAATTGTATATTTACTTCCAGTATTTAATGGAATTACAGTTACCTTTTATGTTTAGTATTTTTATCATCCTTGTATGTTTGTTATTAATATTATATCTTGTTCAATCATTTTGTTGGACCTTAGTGAGTGTCAAGTCGACCTCTCGTCACTACTTCTTCGAGGTTAGGCGGGATACTCACTGGGTACATATTTGTTTATGTACTTATGCTACTCTTATATACTTAATAGTACAGGTTCTGAGACTGGTGCATCTGGTTATCAGACCGGAGCTCGATTCTAATAATAGTTGGACCTGACTTCATGGTGAGCTGTTTCTCCTGACGATCCTCGGCAGCACCATGAAGTTTCTTTTGCTTATTTCCCGTCTATTTCTTTCAGACAGTGGGACTGTATAGTATATCTTTTGTATATTTTGTTAGTATGATCGTAGGACTTGTGACAATAGTTCCTGGCACACACGTGGTCGTTATTATTGATTATAGGTCTTTATATATATTGGCTCACGCCTCCTTATGACCGCTTTTGATTAAAACTGGCTAATTATCCTTTTCGATTTATGTTTTAAGCTTTAAAAACTTGGTATATGTTAAAATGCTTAATCAAACAAGAAAGAACCCTTAGTAAAATGAGTATTGGCTTGCCCGATCCCGCTGTTGGGTGCCATCACGACCTGAGTTAAGATTTTGGGTCTTGACAACATGGTATCAGAGCTTTAGGTTCACGTAAGTCTCACGAGCCACGGGAAAACCCAGTAGAGTCTTGCGGATCAGTACAAAGACGTCTGTACTTATCTTCAGGAGGCTATAGGGTTTTAGGAAAACCTCCTTATTTTTATTCTATCGTGCAGTCGATGGTTTACTAAATCTCATTCTTCTATTCTCTCACAGATGGTGAGGTCGCGTGCATCTGATGTTCCAGACCCGGGAGGGGTCGCTATCCCCGTTGTCCGAGGCCGTGGCAGAGGCCGGGGGAGGGCACCGGCCAGAGGTAGGGGATGAGGGTGTCCCCGAGCTATTCCAGTATCACCACCACCAGAGGATCCTACTATAGATGAGCAGGGTGAGGTGCCCCCAGCAGGTCCTACTTCAGTGGACTTTATGACAGCGCCAGGCTTCCAGGAGATCATGGGCCGTATGATGCGATTTATGGACACTATGTCCCAGGCCGGGTTATTTCCAGTGATCCTGCCATATCTCAGGCGGAAGGGGGGGCCTAGACTCCTACCGCCCAGGCTACAGGTCAGGCAACATCATTTCATCATACCCTAGGTACAGTGCCCGTGGGTGGGGTCCAGCCTGTAGCAGCAGCATCTGAGCCTAGACCAGCTGCGGACGGTGATCCACAGAAGTTATTGGATAGATGAACTCGATTGCACCCTCCAATCTTCGGGGTGAGCGAGGCGAGGATGCCCAGGATTTTGTTCACAGGTGCAGGGACAGGCTGCACAATATGAGGATATTAGAGTCTCATGGAGTGGACTTCACTACCTTCCAGTTAGAGGGCAGAGCTCGCAGATGGTGGTAGTCCTATATTCTCAGCAGGCCAGAAGATTATCCTCCTATCACTTAGGAGCAGTTCACTCAGATGTTTCTAGACAAGTATATCCCACCCTCTGAGAGGGAAGAGCTGCGGTATCAGTTTGAGCAGCTAGAGCAGCAGGGACAGATGTCAGTGACAGATTATGAGGCTAGATTCTCAAATTTCTCTCGCCATGCACTCATGATATTACCTACTGATGCCAAGAGAGTGTGGATATTTGTAGCAGGGCTGCACTACGGTATTAGGGCCAACATTTCCCGAGAGGTGGAGATGCGGACTCCCTATCAGCTGGTGGTCGAGATAGCTCGTCGGATTGAGGGATATCAATCGAGAGGCAGAGAGTAGGGTCAGAAGGACAAGAGATCCAGATTCTCGAAAGATTTCAGAGGTGCCCTAGTTAGAGGCGGGGGTCATTTCGGTAGAGGTCAGCCCAGCAGGCCACCATATTCAGCATCCCCACCACCTCCCCGAGGTGTTCCAGCGAGGCCTCATTTCAGCGCCATGCCAGAGCGTTCCTACCACCCTTCAGCCATTTAGAGTTCACCCAGTGGTTATTCCAGTTATCCGAGATCCCCCAGACTCTACTTCAGTGCTATGCCAGAGAATATACATCGCTCTCCGGCCATTTAGGGTTCCTCTTCGGGGCAGCATGCTATGATACCTGGAGGTTGTTATAAGTGTGGGGATCCAGGTTATATGAAGAGGCATTGTCCCAGGTTTTGGGGCAAAGCAGTGCAACAGGGTTATCAGCCTATGGGTCCAGCACCAGCCGTCAGGCCACCTAGAGGTGGGGGACAGGTCGGCAAGGGTCGTCCTAAAGGTGGAGGCCAATCAGGGGGAGATCAGTCAACTCTTGTTCATTCTAACGGGGCCCAGTCTTCCGGTACTCCAGCTAGATTCTATGCTATTATGGCCAGATCAGATGCAGTGGCCTTAGACACCGTGATCACATGTATTATCTTAGTATGTGGGTAGAGAGGCTTCAGTATTATTTGATCCAGGTTCCACTTATTCATATGTTTCAGCATTATTTGCTCATTTTCTGGATGCTCCTCGTGAGTCCTTGGGTTATCTTATATATATGTGTCCACTCCCGTGGGAGATTCTGTGGATGTAGATCGGATCTATCGATCTTATGTGATGACCTTTTGTGGGTTCGAGACCAGAGCAAACCTTTTATTGCTCGACATGGTTGATTTTGAGGTTATTCTAGGCATGGATTGGCTATCTACTTATCATGCCGTGCTAGATTACCATGCCAAGACAGTTACTTTAGCCATGCCCGAGTCGCCTAGGCTGGAGTGGAGAGGTTCCTCAGTTATTGCAGCCACCCGGGTTATTTCATTCATGAAGGCTGGAGATATGGTCGAAAAGGGTTGTCTGGCCTATCTTGCTTATGTGCGGGACACCACCGCCGAGTCTTCGAAGATTGATTCAATGCTATTTGTTCGAGGGTTTGCTGATGTATTTCCTTCAGACCTTTCGGGCATGCCTCTGGATCGTGATATTGATTAGCTCCAGGAACCCAGCCTATATCTATTCCTCTGTACCGTATGGCTACGAAAGAGTTGAAGGAGTTAAAGGAGTAGCTTGAGGAGTTGTTGGCTAAGGAATTCATTAGACCGAGTGTATCGCCGTGGGGTGCTCCAGTTCTATTCGTGAAGAAGAAGGATGGGTCCATGCGAATGTGTATTGATTACCACTAGTTGAAAAAGGTCACCATTAAGAACAAGTACCCTTTGCCACGTATCGATGATTTGTTTGACCAGTTGCAGGGTACTCGGGTGTTTTCTGAGATTGATTTGAGATCGGGATATCATCAGTTGAGGATTCGGGCCTCGGATGTTCCGAAGACTGCTTTTCGCACAAGGTATGGCTACTACGAGTTCCTGGTGATGTCCTTTGGTTTGACTAATGCCCCAGCAACATTTATGGACTTGATGAACAGGGTGTTCAAGCCGTATATTGATTCCTTTTTCATTGTCTTCATTGATAACATTTTGATTTACTCACGTAGCCTGGGGAAGCACGAGCAACATTTGAGAGTTGTGCTCCACACTTTGCGAGAACAGAAGCTATATGCTAAGTTCTCCAAGTGTAAGTTCTGGTTTGATTCCATGGAATTCTTGGGGCATGTGGTATCCGGAGAGGGTAACAAGGTTGATACTCAGAAGATTGAGGCAGTTCAGAGTTGGCCGCGTCCTACTTCAGCTACAGAGATCAGGAGCTTTTTGGGCCTAGCAGGCTATTTTCGCCGACTTGTGGAGGGGTTCTCTTCTATTGCAGCTCCATTGGCTAGATTGATTCAGAATAATGCCCCGTGTTGATGGTCCGACGAGTGTGAGGCGAGCTTTCAGAAGCTGAAGGCAACATTGACCTCAACACCAATTCTAGTATTGCCTTCCGGTTTGGGGATGTATACAGTGTATTGCGACGCTTGGCGCTTGGTTTAGGATGTGTGTTAATGCAGGAAGGGAGAGTTATTGCTTATTCTTCGCGCCAGCTTAAGGTTCATGAGAAGAATTACCCTGTGCACGGTTTAGAGTTGGCGGCGATTGTTCATTCTCTTAAGATTTGGAGGCACTAGTTGCATGAGGTGTCCTGTGAGGTTTATACAGACCACCGCAGCTTGAAACACTTGTTTAAGCAGAGGGACCTTAATTTGAGGAAGCGCAGATGGCTTGAGTTGTTGAAGGATTATGATATCATCATTCTTTATCATCCTGGAAAGGCAAATATGGTAGCATATGCCTTGAGCAGGAAGGCAGAGAGTATGGATAATTTGGCTTACATTGCAGCAAAGGAGAGACCTCTAGCCTTGGACATTCAGTCCTTGGCTCATCGCCTGGAGAGGTTAAACCTTTCAGAGCCTCGCCAAGTTTTAGCACATGTGGTTGCTCAGTCTTTGTTATTGGGAGAGATTAAGGCTCAGCAGTTTGATGATCCGTACTTGGCAGAGCTGCGGGAGACAGTGGTTCAGGGTGGTGCCAAGGAGGTTACTATTGGCGAGGATGGTGTTCTGAGACTTCAGGGCCATTTCTGTGTTCCTAATGTCGATGGCCTGAGAGGGAGGATTCTATAGGAGGCACACAGTTCTCAGTATTCTATTCATCCTGGTGCGACGAAGATGTATCGTGATTTTAAGCAACATTACTGGTGGAGGCGGATGAAGAAGGACATTGTGGAGTATGTGGCTAGGTGTCTTAAATGCCAGCAGGTTAAGTATGAGCACCAAAGGCCAGGAGGTCTACTTTAGCAGATGCCCATTCCGGAGTCGAAATGGGAATGCATCACTATGGACTTCGTGGTAGGGGTTGCCTCGGACTCTGCGGAAGTTTGACGCGGTTCGGGTCATTGTATATAGATTGACCAAATTGGCGCATTTCATTCCAGTGGCTACTACATATACTTCTGAGAGGTTGGCACAAATCTAAATTCGGGAGATAGTCCGATTGCACGGTGTGCCGCTGTCCATTATATCAGATCGAAATCCTCAATTCACCTCGCACTTCTGGAGAGCATTGCATAGTCAGATGGGTAATCAGATAGACCTCAGCACAACATTTCACCCTCAGACTGATGGCCAGTCGGAGTGTACAGTTTAGATATTGGAGGACATGCTGAGGGCCTGTATGATTGACTTCTCAGGCCAGTGGGACCAGATCTTTCCTTTGATCGAGTTTGCTTACAATAATAGTTATCAGTACAACATAGAGATTGCCCCATTTGAGGCTTTGTATGTTAGGCGATGCCGTTCTCCTATCAGGTGGTTTGATCCTGGCGAGGCTAAGTTATATGGTATAGACCTAGTGAGGGATGCTTTGGAGAGGGTGAAGTTGATTAAAGAGAGGATCCACACAGCACAGTCCAGACACAAGAGTTACGCATCAAAGGGCGCGACATGTATCATTTATGGAGGGAGATAAGGTCCTGTTGAAAGTCTCGCCAATGAAGGGTGGGTATTATGAGGTTCGGGAAGAAGGGAAAGCTGAGATCAAGGTTTATAGGTCCCTTCAAGGTGTTGAGTCGAGTTGGGGAGGTTGCTTATGAGCTAGCTTTACCTCCCAGTTTGTCAGGAATTCATCCGGTATTTCATGTATCCATGCTCCGGAGGTACCATGCCGACTTCTCTCACGTGGTTGATTTCAGCACTATTCAGTTGGATGAGAGGTTGGGCTACGAGGAGGAGCCACTTGCTATTATTGATACACAGGATTGCCAGTTGAGGTCCAAGAGAGTTTCTGCGGTGAAGGTCCAGTGGAGGGCCCAACCAGTCGAGGGAGCGACCTGGGAGTCCGAGGAGGACATGCAGAACAGATATCCGCACTTATTCAGCACTTCAGGTATGATTCTAGACCCGTTCAAGGATGAACGTTTGTTTAGAGGTGGAGAATGTGACGACCCGACCGGTTGTTTTGCGTTATCGGACCCCGTTCCCCTAAATGAAACTTCCCATAGCTGCTTATTGTGATTTATGACTTGCGGGGACGGGTGGGTCGGGATTCGGAAGTGTTTAGAACGATATTTGACCACTTAGTTCCTTTATGTTGGCCTTTTTGGCCAAGTTTGACTTCGGTTAATATTTTTATTAAACGACCTCAGAATTGAGTTTCGACAGTTCCAGTAGCTTCGTATGATGATTTCGGACTTGGGCGTATGTTCGGAATGGGTTTTGGATGACCCTAGAGCGTTTCAGCGCCCAATATCGAAATAAGAGTTTCCTTAAGTTCATATTGTGGTTTGGGACATGTTTTTGTGTTATCGAGTCCGAACGGAATTCCTAGACCGGAAATAGTTCCGTTATGTCATTTATGACTTGCCTGCAAAATTTGGGGTCATTCCGAGTTGTATAGGTTGGTTCGGCGCATTGTTAGCGAATTCTAGAAACTTCAAGTTCCTATGTTTGATTCTAGGGGTTTTGAGGTGTATATTTGGACGGGGGCTCGGGTGCGCCCAGGTGCCTCTCGGGCACCAAACGAGGCTAAAAACTAGGTGAAGCAACTGCTGGTGCACCTGTTCTGGTGTGACCGTAGGTGCGGTTGCACAGTCGCAGGTTGGGACCGCTCCTGCGGTCCCAGCCTCGTAGGTGCGACCCCCAGGTGGGCTGCCTAGTTCTCGCAGGTGCAGGCCTTTTCCTGCAGGTGCAGACTCCTGCCCGCAGGTGCGAGCCCAGGCCCTTGTCCCATTTTCCGCAGGTGCTAGCTATTGCTCGCAGGTGTGAGACCGCAGGTGCGGTCCTTGAGCCGTAGGTGCGGAATCCATTGTAGGCAGTGTGTTCTTTTAAAGCACGGGAAATACTCATTTTTCTCCATTTTTCTTCCACCATTGTCGACCTAGAGAGCTTGGGAAAGGGCCAATCCACCTAGTTAATGAAAGGTAAGTAAATTCTAACTTAAAGTTAGTTAATGCATGAATTCCTAGTTGAATTTAACTATCTAATTAGTGAAAAATTAAGGAATTGGGTAGTAACTTAGGGATTTCGATAATTTAGGGAATTACCCGTGAATTGGATATGAAATCATACAAAAATCATATATTAACGATCCTTAGGTTATGGGTGAGTGTTTCCTTCGAGAATTTTCGCAATCCGAGCATGCAGGCTCGGGGGTGGATTTTGGGATTTCTTCAAGAATGATGAATTGACTAAATAAGTAGGAAAAGTCCATGCTTTGATTATAATTTGATATATTTTCATAACGTTTGATTAGTTTGGAGTCATTGGGTTACGAGTTCGGAGTTTCGGGCGCATTCTTGACCCGGCGTGTAGGTTCGACGCGAGGTGAGTCTCCTTTCTAACCTTGTAAGAGGGAACTGTCCCCCTAGGTGATTTAAATGGCTACGTGCTAATATTTTTGGGGGCTACGTACGCACAAAGTGACGAGAGTCTGTACGTAGCGACTATTATTGTTATG
Organism: Nicotiana paniculata; assembly: GCA_005239505.1. Lineage (NCBI taxonomy): Eukaryota > Viridiplantae > Streptophyta > Magnoliopsida > Solanales > Solanaceae > Nicotiana > Nicotiana paniculata. The sequence goes on along the minus strand of ML343105.1, from coordinate 12,471 downwards.
TCCGGGTAGTTGGGCCTACACCATGCCTTGTGTTTTTCCTTGAAATGAACTATATTCTTAATGAATTAATGTTACATGCGACTTGTTTCCCTGAGATCATGGAATTTGAGAAATTTTAAGGAATTGTTCACTGAAAAGTAATTTATAAAGAATAATGTGTGGATTGTGTGTGCATGTGACCGCTTCACAATTTAAATTCCGCGAGCGGAGTGTTATTTCCCCTACTCTTCATGAGAGCGGGCCGTACACCACGGCGAGATTGAAAGATATATTATGATTCGGGCCGTTCGACCCTCGGCAATGCACATATATGATCATTATGATGGCTCAGGCCGGTTGTCCTTATCCTGTATGCGCATGCTAAATTGTTAATGACTCTTTTATGGATATTGAGTGGACGGATATTTATAAAAATAAAAAAAAAAAGAAAAAGAAAAATGAAGTAGTAATTGTATATTTACTTCCAGTATTTAATGGAATTACAGTTACCTTTAATGTTTACTATTTTTATCATCCCGTAGTACTTGTGACACTACTTCCTGGCACACACGTGGTAGTTATTATGGATTATGGGTATGTATATATATTGGCTCACGCCTCCTTACGACCGCTTTTGATTAAAACTGGCTAATTATCCTTTTCGATTTATATTTTAAGCTTTAAAAACTTGGTATATGTTGAAATGTTTAATCAAACAAGAAAGAACCCTTAGTAAAATGAGTATTAGCTTGCCCGACCCCGCTGTTGGGCGCCATCACGACCTGAGTTAGGATTTTGGGTCGTTACATTCCCAATTAAACTAACACCCCAGAATTGTTAGTACAAATAATTATACAGACCAGAGTTGAATGTAGTAAATTACAGAATAGATATAATTATAGGGAGCCTACAGCAGGCCCAAATACACCTGGACAGTCGAAGCGTTATCACAACAACTCCAAAATATCATGCTCATAAATACAAAATAACCAGTTGTTGAGAGATTCACCCATTGGACATAGATCAAGGCTGAGCATATAGAACCCAAGACCCTAGTGTGTCAGATTTCCCAAGGGATTCAAGAGCCTAGGGTAGTGCTCACACTAGGGAGGTCAAAGCACGAAACCTAAATAACCTTGTCTTTCAGCCGGCTAAGAATAATAATTTATAAGGAACATGGGAGTAGAATGGGATTGGGAGATCCACTGAAGGACAACATCACATATACTAACAAATAACAGGCATGCTTGAACTTAGGCCGACTTAGTCAAGTTTCAGGAAATAAACTCAGTCACATGCTAACAAGGCAAGTCATAAGACATATTTATAGTGATAAAAGAGGATCCAGATTAGGCTAAGTGCAAAAACTAGTGTCATAGGAAGGAATCACATTTATTAGCACTATATTAGGACATGTTAAAAGCTAATTAAGGCAGTTACTAGAGGTGTCATAATATATTAAGAACAAAGTCAAACAGGCCACATTATAATGCACTCAGAAACAAACTTGTTATCCCATTAAGGAAAACATCTATACCTAGTTAACTAGTCCATAGAAAAGGTATGAGAACATGTTTACAAGCAGGTTCATAACAAACTTAAATTCAAAAGATAGTTATCAATGACATAGAGTTTTAGGCAGAATCTGATTATCAACTCAAAATAAGTTTAAGCATGTCTCAAACCACAATGTAATAACATTTAGGATAACATAGGCTAATTGAAGTAACACATTAACAAAAATCAGAATGAAACGACAAAGGTCTAATAACTCACCAATTAAGATGATGCAAGGAAGAAGGAAATCCAATGATATTATGAATATCATCAAACTAAGCAGAAACTTAACAATTTCTGGCCTTGGCTTTCAGCCGGCCCGAAATCAGAATACAGAACAAGTTTATTCAAGAGTGGAAGCACACAACCTTAGTTTATAGTAGTTAAAGATTTTTCAAACTTCCAACTTAATCAAATAGGAGGGGGGAGGGGTTAAATAGTGTAAGAACTGAACACATAAACATGGAAATAATTATTCAACACTAAAAAGGCAAGCACTTAAATCAGTAAGGAAAAAATTTGAAACCTTAGTTTTAGGTAAAATACACAAAATCGGCAGAAAATAAAGGCAAAGAATCACATATTGCATAAAATGAACATACACAGAAAATTATTCAAAAGAGAACACTGAATATAACCAGATTTGTTTGATTAAAAAGGATCTGAAAGCCTAATTTAGGGAAAGTAAAAGAAATTGACAGAAATAGGCAGATTCTCACATAATAACGGGAATATAGACAAGATAGTACTCAAAATGAAAGCTTGAACCAATTTTGGTTCGAATCAAAAGAGAATCTGCAAACCCTAACCTTATGTCATCCAGATTCAAGAGATGAAAATCGATTAGGATAGAATCGAAATGGGGTACTTGCCATGTTTAGGCAAGTACTAAGTAATATTGTAAAGAATCAACAAAATAAAGGAAATATGTCTAAATGGTAAGAAAATGGAAAGAAAATCCCATTATAAACGGGATTGGGGGAGGATTTTGGAGAGGCGGCGGGCTAGGGTTCCTCAGAGAAGGGAAGTAGAGAGGCGGCATATTAGGGGAAATGGGGTTAGGGTTTGGGAGATTGGGATATAAGGAAAGTGAGGGGATGTTTATGAGTCGTTAATCATTTTTTATAAACGACTGGGATTTTAGCGGGGATGGGTCGGGTTTAATTGAATGGGTAAGGGTACTAGGCTAAGGGAATTGGTCGTGGGGTAGTTGGGTAGTTTAAGGTCTGAAATTAATTGTAGAATTAGGGCCAGATTTTAAATACCCAATTTTAATAAATAAATAACTTATGAAAATAATAGATAAATAACAAAAATATTATTTGTGCATTCAAATGATTAAAACAATTATTTGGAATTATAATAATATGAAAATTTATTGTCCCTATAAATAATGTAATTACATGTACATATGAGCTATTATTGCAAAATGTGCAATTTAGCCTTAAGAAATGCACTAAAAATATTTAAAACCTAATATGGGTGTAAATGATAAAATCATCATAAAAATAAATTTTAAGTTAATTAATAGATATTTATATAATAAAATGCAGAAATGAATTGATTTGAAGCCTTTAAAAATTATAAAAAATACTTGTATAATTCTTAATCTCATGCAATGAATAGATAATAAGTGATAGCGGAGTATTTCTTAGTTGGAGATGAGTTTGGTAGCTTTGTTGTTGTGAAGATAGTGATTCTAAGGTGCGCACGTACTGACGGCTATCTCTTGTTCCTGCATTCAAAGAAAAATCATGAGTTTTGTGGGGGAGGTTGGTTCGTGCCTTTGTCTGCTTGCTTTGATCTGCTCCGTATCGAATTCTATTTGAGTAACCATGGGTAGCATCTGGCCAAAAAACAAAGTTTTCTGAAACCCTAATTTGGGTAAGTAAAAGAAATCGCGAAAATAGGCAGATTTACACATAATATGGTGAATAATGACGAAATAATGCTAAAAATCAAAGCTTGAACCAGTTTTAGTTTGAATCAAAAGAGAATCTGAAACCTTAACTTTAGAGAATCAGCAAGATACGAGCGAATCAGGCTCATGTGTTACAAAATAACGCGTTTAGACTTAAGGTCGTTCAGATTCAAGAGGTAAAAATCAATTAGGACGGAATACAATTTGGGGTACTTGTAATATTTACGCAACTACTTAAGTTATTATGTAAAGAATCACCAAATAGAGGAAAAACATCGAAGTGGTAAGTGAATTGTCACGACCCCAAATCCTAAGCCGGCCGTGATGGAGCCTAACATGGTAGGATAGCCAACAATCACATATTGACATAATATTTTCATAATTTCCAAAACGGTTCCAATATATAAAAAAATTCTTTCGCTTAAGTAGTTCACAACAACAAAATGAATAAAACAGTTTATACACTACCCCAAAACCTGGAGTCAACCGTCATTAGCATCTACGAGTAGTACAAAATAACCCTAGTGTCATAATACATCAAGACTTGGAACGAGGAACTAAATACAAAACAAGAAATGGAAAAAGAGATGATGTGGACGCTGAATAACTACCTCGAAGTCCCAACTCCGGCTCCGCAAGAGGGAAGAAAACTAGCGGTCGGTACCAACACCTGTATCTGCACACAAGGGTGCAGGGAGTAATGTGAATACGCCAACTCAGTAGTAATGAAAATAAATCAAGTCTAAGCAGTAAGAAACACATAGGATCAACTCATCAATTCACAATAAGCACAAGCTTTTCTTTCCCACAGTGTATACATTAAATCAACATGCTTTAAAAGCCAATTTCAGTAAAAATCCTTTGAAAAGTGTGATTTTCAACCATTTCAGAAAAATACCCAAAGAGTTTAGTGTAAAATAAAATAAAATCATAAATAGCCATTCGAGCCAAAACATGTATAAAAAACCGCCCCTCGGGCAAATCATCACTCATAATCAGTCGCTCAGCATGCCTCGCAATCAGTCAGCATCAGCCCTTCGGGCAACCTCACTGTCACTCATGCCTCCCAATCACTCATCACCGGGCATTCGCACTCAGTAGGTACCTGCGCTCACTGGGGGTGTGTACAGACTCTGGAGGGGTTCCTACATCCCAAGCGCTACTATCAAACCACCTCGTGGAATATCATATCCTCACAATCAGGCCCTCGGCCTCACTCAGTCAGAAACTCTCTAAAAGACACTCGGGCTATCAGTAAAACGGGGTAGTCGACCTAAGACATAATTTTATATCTCAGAATAGTGTAAATACGGCTGAGTTTCGAAATCACTTAAACATAATATGACTGAGTGTAAATCATAAGTCAACACAGGGAGGAAATAGCAGTAAAATCCCCCAAGGGGTCTAAACAAGTCGTCACAAGGCCCCAAACATGGTCTACAACCCAAATATAACAATAGTCTTAAAGCACGATTTAACGTATGATTTAAAGTAAATATGCAACTCAATAGTTTCCGCGGGAAGGACCATTCCAAATACAAAATCAGTGCACGCCACACACTCGTCATCCGACATGTGCGCCACTCCAAAAATAGTGAGAAAATACGAAGTCCAGGGTTTCATACCCTTAGGACAAGATTTATAGTCATTACTTACCTCAAACCGGCCCAAATACTAATCCACAAAGCTCTTGCCTCTCAAATCGACTCACGATTTCTCCCAATCTAACCAAAACCAGATTAATATCATCAATATACGCTAAAGGAACAAGGCTCACTTGAAAATTATCAATTTTAACCAAAATTCGCGAAATTGGCCAAACCTGAGCCCCGGGCCCACGTATCGCTAATTCTATAAAAATTGCATCACAATAATCCTCATCCTTTCTCGAGTCTATACATACTAAGAATATCAAAATCGGGCCACAATAGCCCCTTCAATTACTCAATTAATGTCCCAAATTTCTCAGGCCCTAACTTCCCCAAATTTTGGGTTTAAATCCAACTAATTTCAGTTTTAGTTACTTAGAAAACAACATAGAATCGAGTTATGAAGTCAAAAATCTTACCTCCAAGTGTTTCCCCTTTGATTCCCTCTCTATTCTATCTCAAAAGCTCCAATTTCGTCCAACAATGGTGAAAAATGGGCTAAAACGCGCGGATATGGCTTTTTCAAGCACACTGCCCAGGCCCCACATATAACCTTACGTGATCGCAGGTCCCCCCTTCGCGTTCGCATTTAACAAACACACGACCCTACGCGATCGCAGCCCAATTCACGCGATCGCCTAGAGAAAAATGCCTTCACTCCACTGCAGCTCGAATACCCTACGCGAACGCGGCACTGGACATGTGTTCCCGAAGAATCACTTCCCACACGAGCGCAACCGCGACCCATTTACTGCGATCACATAGAACAACCTCTACTCCACCCCTGATAAGCCTACAAGATCACGTACTCATCCCTGCGATCGCGTAGAAGAAAAAACCATAAGAAACACCAGCAGAAATTCTGCAACTTTCCAACATCAAAACTAGGTCCGTTAACCTCCCGAAACACACCTGAGGCCCTCGGGACCTCAACCAGACATGCCAATACACTCCATAACACCATTCAAACTTAGTCGAGCCTTCGAAACACCAAAAACAATGCAAAAACACAAAATTCACCTCGTATTCAAGCCTATGAACTTTGAAACTTCTAAATTTAGCCAAAGATGCCGAAACCATCCAAAACACGTCCAATTGACCTGAAATTTTGCACACACATCCTAAATGAAACTACAAACCTGTTCCAACTTCCAGAATTCCATTCCGACCCAGATAGCTAATTTTTCACTACCGACCGGAAATTGGCAAAAACTCTAGTTCGCCAATTCAAACCTAATTCTACACTGGACATCAAAACCACATTCCGAAAATACTCCTAAGTCCCAAATCACCTAACGAAGCTATATGAGCCATATAATCTACATTCTGAGATCGTTTACCAATAATTCAACTCCCAGTTGACTTTTCAAACTATTAAGCCAATATAAGAGACTAAGTGTCTCAGTTCTCATCACGACCACTCCGAACCCGAACCAACCGACCAAACACAACATAAATAAGCTAAGTAACATATGATAACGCATAAATAACGAAAATGAGCTAAAATTCTCAGAACAACCGGCCTGGTCGTTACATCCTCCCCATCTTAAACAAACGTTCGTCCTCGAACGGGTCTAGAAATATACCTAGAGTGTCAAATAAGTGAGGATATCTGCTCCGCATATCCAGCTCGATCTCCCAGGTGGCATCCTCCACCGGGTGTCCTCTCCACTGAACCTTCACAGAAGCTATATCCTTAGACCTCAGCTTTCTGACCTGATAACCCAAAATAGCCACTGGCTCTACCTCATATCACATATCATGAGACGGGTCACCAACATACTTCCGGAGCATCGAAACATGGAACACCGGATGAATACTCGATAAGTTAGGTGGCAAGGAAAGTCTGTAAGCCACCTCGCCAATCCTCTGCAGCACCTCAAATGGCCCAATGAACCGGGGACTCAACTGTCCCCTCTTCCTGAACCTCATAAAACCCTTCATGGGTGATACCTTCAACAGAACCTTCTCCCCAACCATGAAAGACACATCTCGGACCATCCGGTTCACATAAATCTTCTACCTCGACTGCACCGTGCGAAGCCGCTCCTGAATCAACTTCACCTTACCTAACGCATCCTGAACCAAGTCTTTGCCCAATAGCCTAGCCTCTCCCGGCTCAAACCAACCAATCAAAGATCTACACCTCCTACCGTATAAATACTCATACGTAGCCATCTGGATACTCGACTGATAACTATTATTATATGCAAACTCCGCGAGCGGCAGAAACTGGTCCCATGAACCCCCGAAATTGATGACACACGCATGCAACATGTCATCCAGAATCTAAATAGTACGATTTGACTGCCCGTCTGTCTGAGAATGAAACATTGTTCTCAACTCAACCCGAGTACCTAATTCCTTCTGCACGAACCTCCAAAACGTAGATATAAATGTCAGCTAACTGCTCCGAAGAATAAGTAGTACCAATAGGAATGAAGTGCGCGGACTTGGTAAGCCGATGCACAATAACCCACATAGCATCAAACCTCTTCGAAGTCAATGGAAGCCCAAATACAAAGTCCATGATGATCCTCTCCCACTTCCACTCTGGAATATCTAACCTCTGATGCAATCCAACCGGTCTCTGGTGCTTATAATTAACCTGCTGATAGTTGAGACACCGAGCCACAAACTCAACAATATCCCTCTTCATCCGCCTCCACCAAATGTCTCAAATCTTGATACATCTTCGCGGCACCTGAATGGATGGAACACCGCAAACTATGAGCGTCTGCTAGAATCAACTCTCGGAGCCCATCCACATTGGGAACGCAAATCCGGACCTACATCCTCATGACCCCATCATCACCAATAACCACATCCCTGGCATCACCTCGACGGACCCTCTCCTGAAGAACGAGCAAGTGTGGATCATCATACTGGCGTGCTCTAATATGATCATAAATAAAAGACCTGTAGGATACATAAACCAATACTCATGGGGGCTATGATAGTTCCAATCTCACCAACTGACCCGCTAAAGCCTAAACATCAAGTGCTAAAGGTTTCTCTACCGCTGGAAGGTAGGCTAGACTCCCCAAACTCTCTGCTCTGCGACTCAGGGCATCAGCCTCTACATTGGCCTTCCTCGGATGATATAGAATAGTGAGGTCATAATCCTTGAGAAGCTCCAACCATCACCTCTGATGCAAATTCAGATCCTTCTACATAAGCAGATGCTGCAAACTACGGTGACCAGTGAAAATCTCACAACGTACTCCATACAAATAATGGCGCAAAATCTTCAAGGTGTGGACAATGGCTGCTAGCTCAAGATCATGCACTGGATAATTCTTCTCGTGCACCTTCAACTGTCTAGACGCGTAGGAAATCACCCTACCGTCCTACATCAAAATCGCTCCAAGGCCAACTCTCGAGACCCGTAGGCAAAATCAACACCGGAGTTGTAGTCAAAGCTGACTTGAGCTTCTGAAAGCTCTCCTCACACTAGTACGTCCACCTGAACGGAGCACCCTTCTGGGTTAGTCTGGTCATTGCTGCTGCAATATATGAGAATCCCTCTATAAAACGGCGATAGTACCTTGTCAAACCAAGGAAACTATGAATCTTGATAGCTGATGATGGTCTAGGACAGCTTTGCACCGCCTATATATTCTTCGGATCAACCTGAATACCCTCGCTGGACACCACGTTCCCACATAAAGCTATTGAATCAAACCAGAACTTACACTTCAAATTTTTTGCATACAACCTCTTCTCCCTCAGAGTCAGAAGTACATCTCTAAAATGCTGCTCATGATCTTCCCGACATCGGGAATACACCAAGATGTCTTCAATAAACACGATGACGAAGGAGTCAAGATAAGGCTATAACACACTGTGCATCAAGTGCATAAAGGCCGCTGGGGCATTGGTCAACCCGAATGACATAACCAGAAACTCATAATGACCATATCTAGTACTGAAGGCAGTCTTCGGGATGTCGGGCCCCCGAATCTTCAACAGATGATAGCCAGAATGCAAGCCCTGCAACTGATCAAACAAGTCATCAATACGAGGCAAGGGATAATGGTTCTTCACTGTAACCTTGTTCAGTTGCCGATAATCAATACACATACGCATATAATCATCCTTATTCTTCACAAACAACACCAGTGCACCCCAAGGTGACACACTAGGCCAGATGAGCACCTTATCTAGGAGTACTGAAGCTACTCCTTTAATTCCTTCAACTCTGCTGGTACCATACGATAAAGTGGAATAGAAATAGGATGAGTTCCTGGCACTAGGTCAATACCAAAATCAATGTCCATGTCAGGTGGCATGCCTGGCAGGTCTGCAGGAAACACGTTCGGAAAGTCACAGACCACCGAAACCGAATCAATAGCGGGAGTCTCCCCACTGCCATCCCTCACAAAAGAAAAATACGATAAACACCCCTTTTCAACCATACGCTAATCCTTCAGGTAATAAATCACCCTACTAGGCACATACTCAATAGAACCTCTCCACTCAACCCTCGGATATCCTGGCATAGCTAAGGTCACGGTCTTAGCATGAAAATCAAGAACATCATGACACGGAGATAGCCAATCCATGCCCAATATCACATCAAAATCAACCATGCTGAGTAATAATAGGTATGCTCGGGTCTCTAGACCCCCAATAGATATCACACATGACCGATGCACATGGTCCACAACAATAGTATCACCCACCGTAGTCGACACATGGACCGATAAAACTAGAGACTCACGGGGAATATCCAAGAAATGGGAAAAATATGATGAAACATAGGAATACGTAGAACCAGGGTCAAATAAAGACAAAGCATCTCGGAAACAAACTAAGACAATACCTGTGATTACTGCATCGGAGGCCATAGCATCTGGCCTGACTGGAAGTGCATAGATACGAGCATGGCCTCCACCTGCACGATCTCCCCCTCTAGGGCGGCCCCTGGCAATATTACCCCCACCCCTAGCTGTCTGGGCGGGTGGTGAAGTAACTGGAGCTGAAGTTGAGGGTTGTCCCCTCTGCTGAGAAGAACCACTAAAATGATGGGGACACTATCTCCACATGTTCCTAAACTCTCTGCACACGAAACAACTCCCCGGATCTGAAGACGGGGACTGAAAGAAACCCTTGGCACCAGAATGGTCACTAGAAGAATCATGCATAGAGGAACCCTGAACTGGTGGTGCTCGAGCTCCGCTCTAGGCTGGAAGGGCACTGAATGAAGAACGGCCCGACTGAGAACTGCGGGGACCATGCCCTGAAGATGCACCACTATAGGCTGAGCGAACAGGATGAGGAGGCCTGAATGAACGACCTCTACAATGCTGAAACTGCCCTCTGGAAGGAGCACCACCAGAACCACCATATCCACGAGGCCTCTTGGTCTCTCTCTTCTCCAGCTCCTGGCGGCGAACCGACTAAATATCTCCAGCAATATCAACAAACTGCTCGAAGGTAGCACCCGGTACCCTCTCCCGAGTCATCAAAAGGTGGAGCCGATAAGTGAGGTGACGCGTGGCTAGAAGTCATAGTTTTAAGCATTATATACCTTGCATTTTATGTGCTTTTGTGATAAAAATACACTTTATATGTGCATAATGGAGTCTATTTCACGTGTAGGTGAATTGGAGATGGAAACCTAGCTAAATGGGTGCATAAACATCAAAAATACGCTCAAGAGTCGAGAAGGAGTGACCTGGGCGTTTGGCCCCTAAATCCAGACATGCCCAGGCGTTAAGGGGGTGTTTGGGGCTTAACGTCTGGGTGCCTGGTCCAGTAAACTCCGAGTTTTAAAGGTTTTTAAATGTTTCCCGGTTGGAATAGAAGTCTCCTACACGTTTAGAGTTTATCCCAAACGTATAAATAGACCCAATAACACAACTTTGAAGGAGGATGCCATTTTTGGAGAGAATATACACACAAGATCATTGAAGAAGCAAAGGATTATTAGTTTTCATCATCTTAATCTAGTATTTTCCATTTTTTTTAAGCAATCCACTAGGCAGTGCCTAGGGCTAGATTTTATTTATATATAGTAAAATAAAACAAAGTAACATGTCGTCTTGCACTGCGCAAAACCATAATTTATGCCTACTACATAGATCCTATTATCAACTTTGGTCTCGAGCATCCCAAACTTGATATTACACCTTGAAATACTAATACTATGAACACTAGTATATAAAATTTGTATAAAACATAGGTAAAATAATCTGTAAACCTCGTTACCATGATGCTCACTCAAAGTGTG
>ML343104.1:29723-45825 GCA_005239505.1 Nicotiana paniculata | reverse complement strand
TTGGGAACCGTCGAGAATGTCTCCGGTTTCAGAGATTGGGTAGAAAAGCTTTTGTTAATTGCACCATTGGAAGAACGTTCGTGGAATTACCTATCTGAGGTTTGGTTGGAGAGTTAAGACTCATGGTAAGTGAAGTTTTTAGTTGTACTTGTTTATTCCTTTGAGCATTTTTTAACCCTTTCCTTTTGACAGGGTTTCCTGCTCGTGGAGTTTCTGCATCCGCGTCTGTTCCCAAGTTATCCCTGGCTCAGGCCCAGGAGATCATTTCAGGCTCTTCTTCTTCAAAGAGAAAAGCAGGTGGGTCAAGTACCTGGGGAGAAGAGGAGGAAGAGGAGGGAACTTTGGTCCATAGGTCATGTAGAAGGAAGGTGGTCTCAGACGACGAGTCTACACCTGTCATCGTTCCTTCCGTGCCTGAAGTTGGACTTTCTGCCTCCGAGGATGCTACTCCCTCTCCCGTGCGTGAATCTATTGGCCAATTGTTCCGTGAAGGCTTTGGTTCTGTTGTTGATCAAGCTCCCTTGGCTGTTTTCTCTCCTTATCTTAGAGAACTCCCTTCAACTGTTCCAGTTATTTCTCCTGCTCCCGTGGCTATTCCTGCTCTTGTCGTTGCTCCCTCTCCCGTGGCTTTTTCGGCCCCTCAGACTTCCTCGCCCGTAGCTCCTGCATCTCTACCTTCTTCTGTGCCTTCTGTTACAGAAGTAGGGTCTTCCAACGGAGAGATGAGGCAGGTGATGATACAAGTTCCAGCGGAGGGTAGTCTCTTTAAGAAGTCTAGCCATCCTGATGTGTGGTTGAAACCGTTGATAGGCCCAACAGAGAGAGCTAAGTTGGACAACCACCGTTCCCTTACATGGGCTAATGAAATCGTGCATACTTCTTTAAAGGTAAAATGCATTTTCTTGTGTTCATTCTTGTACATGTATTTACCATATCTAATTGGTTTTCTTTTGTAGATCAATCTTATAGGCACGGAGCTTATGAAGAGGGTTTCTAATACGGAGCAGGAAGTGAAAGAATGGCGTGCGGAAGCAGATAACTGGAAGGAGCAGTATGAAAGCTTAAGGATCGACATGGAGGTTGTACAAGAAGAAAAATGTACCTTAGAGCAGCAAGTGAGGGTCATGACGGAAGGGTTGGCCGTGGAGAAGGCATCCTCTGATCGGCAGACAAGGATAAGAGCGTCCTAGAGTCCTCATTCGCGGAGCAGCTGTCTCGTGCCTCTGAAGAGGTCAGGAGTTTGAAGGCCTTACCAGACCAAAAAGAGGAGTATTCGGGCGAATTAGTGCAATCCCTTACTCAGACCTAGGAGGATCTCTGTAACTCTTTGGAGAAAGTTCAATTCCTGGAAAGGTCTTTCGCTCCTTTAAGGGCCTCTAATGATGCTGCTGTGACTGAAAGGGATGAACTAAGAGCTGAAGTTATGCTATGGGAGAAAGATTACAAAGATCTTGAATATATGGCAGATGTCGATGTTAGTTGGGCGTATATGAACTCTCGCCTCGACACATTGACTGAAATGAGCCGAGAGGGTTTCGACCTTAATGCTGAAATTGCAAAAATCAAGGAGTCCATTGAGAAGGCTCAACAAGGTCAGAATCTCTCTTCACCTGAAGGTGAGGCTCTTGCTGCTCAAGTCTCTTCGTCCCAAGCCGCTCCTGCTCCTTCTTCCAGTGAATTCAACCCCTATCTTGAAGAAGTTTAAGAAGTTGGTTCCTCCCTTTTTTTTTCTTTGTCTCAATTGGTGGTTACCCCCAGTCCCATCAGGGGTAAATTTGGATCTCTTTAAAGTCCCCAAAATGACAACTTAGGGGCATCTCAATGTATAAAAACTCTATACGGCTAAGTATAAGCTAATACTTAGTTTTTACTTAGTCGTTTTAATATATTAATGCGAGTATGACTTTTGTTTTCCGTTGAGTTTCTGTTTCACTCTTTAAGTATTTTTGCATGCTTTATTTTTCGAGGTTTTAGTTTTACCTTTGAGTTTTGCATATAGAATGCTTTAGATTACTCGTACCTTTTTGTAATAAGCACGGTGTGTGCCTTTTTTTAGTAGGCATAATTTATGAAAGAGGGCCCTTTTTTGATCGACACTTAATGAAGAAGACGTCTCAACTTCATAAAGGTGTAATAATGCAATAGAGTGATAGAGTGATAGGAATTTTTCATATGTTTAAGAATGTTTCTAAGGAAAGCTTTTTGTTTGAAATTTCACAACTTTTTACATGTGTTTGATTATCGTCTAAAACTCATGTTGCAACTGTTTTCTTTTAACAGATTTGATATACACTTGTATTTCGTAACTGTGTTTTGTATGTAACAGTTTTTTCGAGTTAATACAAGAGAGCAACTGTTTTTATTCAAGTTGGGGTTTTCACCCGTAACTGTTTTTGCCGACAACAGTTTTCAATAAGCACGAGGAAAATGCTCTTGCATCCGTAACTATTTATTTGATAACAGTTTTTTGAACAAGTACAAGGATTTTGATCTTTCATCCGTAAATGTTTTATTTGATAACAATTTTCTATATGAGTAAAAATATTTCGTAACTGCTTTTAGTTACAACAGTTTTGAATGAGCACAATGATGATGATCTTTTATCCATAACTGTTTTTGGTTACAACAGTCTTTCTTTTGAATAAGTACAAAGATTCGCATTTCTTCCTCGTGGCTAACATTTTGCCTTTTAACCTGAACATGTTCGAAGTTTTTTTTGGATTAGAGGCTTTGTGTTTAAGTCTTTGGCTCTTTTGATTTTTCTCGTATCGCTTGACTTGTTGGGTAGATGGATCTTCAGGCTTCGAGCTTTGACTTTTTGATAGTCTTTTTTGCTTCGTCTTTGCCTTCCATACTGTATAGTCCCCCAAGTGTTTGAGCTTTGAAGAATGAAATCTCGAGCACTTGACTATTCCTTCCTTGTGGTCCTTTTCCTGAAAAGGAAAAACATACGGGACTCGAAGGTAAATAATTTTTAGATGATGACTGCTTAACCCTTTAAAACGTCCATCAGAAAGTGTAACCCTAGATCGAGAATTTATTTACTTCCTCGCGTCTTTGCAGGTCTAATATCATCATCTGGTGATGGTTTAGATTTATGCCTATCATCTAAAAAGGTTAGTAAAATTTTAAATGTTCAAAATAAAATCGAACGTGTGATACCTGACCGAGGGTATAAACTTCTTTTCCTTAGAAGCAGTACTTATTCAAGTGGATGGCATTCCAACTTGTTGGTAGGATTCTGCCGTCCATAGCTTCCAGCTCGTAGGCGCCCTTCCCAGCTATGCCTCCAATTTTGTAGGGTCCTTCCCAGTTTGGACTTAGCTTTTCTGCGCCTACTTCTTTCGTTGATTGAAAGACTTTTTTGAGGATGAAGTCCCCAATCTTGAAGTATCTGAGATGAGCTTTACAGTTGTAATAACGCTCTATGATTTGTTTCTGAGCTGCCATCTGTATTAGTGTTGCTTCTCTGCGTGGTTCGAGCAGGTCCAGATTGGTCCTCAATTCGTCGTCGTTTGCTTTCTCCATGGATGTTGTAAACCTTATGCTTGGTTCGCCAATCTCCACAGGTATTAAGACTTCTGAGCCATAGATAAGTGCGAACAGAGTTTCTCCCGTGGCTGTTTTTGAAGTTGTTCTGTATGCCCATAGTACCGATGGTAACTCATCAGGCCAGTTTCATTTGGCTTTATCTAGCCGCTTCTTTATATTGTTGATGGTGACTTTATTCGTTGAATCAGCTTGACCATTAGCCACGGGGTGGTATGGTGTTGAAGTGATATGTTTGATTTGCCAGCTTTCGAAGAATTCTGTGATTTGCGAGTCTATGAAATGCGGGACATTATCACACACGATCTCCTTTGGTATCCCAAAGCGGCATATTATGTTTCGCCATAAGAAGCTTTTAACTTCCTTTTCTCGCACCTGTTTGAACGCTTCTGCATCTACCCATTTTGTAAAATAGTCGGTTAGCATGAGCAAAAACCGTACATGTCCGTTAGCTGTGGGAAGAGGTCCCACTATGTCCATACCCCATTTCATGAAGGGCCATGGGTATATTATTAGATGCAATAATTCCGCTGGCCGATGCATGTTATTGGCAAACCTTTGGTATCTGATGCATTTGGATACGAAGTTCTCGGCCTCTTCTTCCATCTTAGGTCAATAGTATCCAGCTCTGATTAGGGTTTTTACTAAGGATCTCTCCCCCGAGTGATTTCCACAGTATCCTTCGTGGACTTCTTTCATCACAAACTCCATTTGGTTAGGTCTGAGGCATTTTGCTAGGGGCCCTCCAAACATCTTGCGATATAATGAGTTGCGAATGAGGCAATAGCGTGCAGCTTTGTGGCGAAGTGCTTGAGCTGTTTTCTTATCTTCAGGTACGGTGCCATTCTGCAAAAAAATTAGGATTTCTTTTCTCCAATCCCAGGTTAAATTGTTGAAAGTTATCTCATTTCTATCCTGGTCGATCGCTGAATGGAATAGATGAACGACAATTGTATTGCATTTGTTTGTTACTTCCGTGACTGCTGCGAGGTTAGCTAATGCATCTGCTTCTGCATTTTCCTCTCTAGGTATTTGTACTGCCTTCCATGTTTTGAATTGTCTCACGAGCTCTCGTACCTTTTCCAGATATTGTTGCATCCGAGTCTCTCAAGCGATGTAAGTCCCCTGCATCTGATTTACTACCAGTTGAGAGTCGCTTTTGACTACGATTTGCTCGATTGAAAGCTCTCGTGCGAGTTCTAGTCCTGCAATAACAGCTTCGTACTCTGATTCATTATTAGTTATAGGATAACATTAGATATCCTGTCGCGTCTTTTCACCCGTGGGTGATATTAAGACTATGCCTAAGCTGGCACCTTTTATACTGGAAGAACCATCGGTAAAAAGGGTCCATAGACCCCGATTAACACCGTTGAAGAGTTGTAACTCTTTTTCCACTTCAGGGACAATGCTATTACTAAAGTCAATGAAAAAATCAGCTAAGATTTGAGACCTGATTGCAGTCCTAGGCCGATATATTATTTCATGCTCACTTAATTTAATGGCCAACTTGGCTAATCTTCCTGATAGTTCTTGTTTATGAAGTATGTTTCTTAATGGATACGAGTTCACAAGTGTGATTGGATGACATTGAAAGTATGGCCTTAATTTTCTAGATGCCATGATTAGAGATAAGGCTAACTTTTCTAGATGTGGATATCTAGTTTCAGCATCCAGTAATGTCTTGCTTACATAATAAATAGGAGATTGTTTACCTTTATTCTCCCTTACCAATACTGCACTTACATCAATTTCTGAGACATCAAGGTAGACGTATAGCCGCTCCCCCTCCTTCGGCTTTGACAACAACAAAGGTTTTGATAGGTAAGCCTTTAGGTCTTTGAGAGCCTGTTGACATTCTTCAGTCCATTCGAACCGGCTTTGCTTTTTGAGAGCTGCAAAGAATTTGAAACTTTTCTCGGAAGATTTGGAAATAAATCTTCCTAAGGTTGCAATTATTCCCGTTAGTCTTTGAACTTCTTTTTTATTTATAAGTACATCAGGTATTTCTTCTTTAGCCTTATTTTGATAAGGATTTACCTCTATTCCCCTGTTCGATACAAGAAAACCCAAGAATTTACCTGATTCCACGCCAAAAGCGCATTTTCTGGATTAAGCTTCATATTATACCTGCGTAAAATGTCAAAGGTAATAGAGAGGTGCTGGAAATGGTTTTCCGCCCGTGTTGATTTTACCAGCATGTCATCAATGTAAACTTCCATTGTTTTTCCTAGATGTTCCTGGAACATCTTGGTCACTAGCCTTTGATATGTGGCTCCATCATTTTTTAAGCCAAAAGGCATGACTTTATAACAATAAGTCCCCCTGCTTGTAATAAAGAAGTNAGTTAGGGTACGTTACCTCTCGTATTGAACCAATCTTTAAGAGTTTCCGTACCTCTTCGTCAATCACTTGGTTCTTGAATGGCCCTTGCTTTCTTTTCTTCTGTTTAACAGGTGAGAAGGATGGATATTCATTTAGTTTATGAGTCATCACCTCTAGTGGGATACCTGTCATATCTGAATAGGACCACGCAAAGCAATATGCGTTAGCCTTTAAATAATCAATTAACTCACCTCTTCGACCGGTAATCAGCCTCATGCCTATGTACATTTTCTGTTCAGGCTTTCGTTCAGACAATGGAACAACTTCGAGCTCTTCCGTAGTTGTTTTGATGTGCTCATTTTCCTCCGGTTCATGAATGACGTCCGGTTTGGAATCTACATCTGTATGGTCTAATGCCTCTTCTGTGGTGACTTGATTCACTTTCTCGTAAGTATTTTCTTGCGTACCTGTTTCAGCAGTAATACCTTCCGTCCCTATTTGGGTAGTAATTTCTTCCATGCCTGTTTGGGCGGTGTCACCTGCTTGGGAGACTTCCTTATCCCTTGATTCTTTCACCTCTACTTTTTTTCTGTAGTATACCACGAAATTTATATTTCTTGCGGTTTGTTGATCGCCTCTAATTTTTTGAATCCCACATTTGGAGGGGAATTTAATTACCTGATGCAAGGTGGAGGGTATTGCTTTCATTTCGTGGATCCATGGCCTTCCCACGATTACGTTATAAGACATGTCAGTATCGATGACTAGGAACCTGGTACTTTTGATCACTCCCTCAGCATAAGTGCTAAGTTCAATTTCTCTTTTTGTTATAACCGTAGAGTTATCAAACCCTGATATGGCTCATGCCCTTGGGATTACTTGATTCCCCAATAGCATTTCTTCCACGACTCTTAGCAAAAGGATATTGACTGAACTACCTGGATCAATCAACACTCTTTTTACGTTAGTGTCATGAATAAGTAAAGATATTACCAGAGCATCATTGTGAGGAAGCATTAATCCGCCGATATCTGCATCATCGAAGGTTATATCGTCTGCTTCCAGATTTTCACGAACTCGTTTTTTGTGTGTAATTGTGAACTTCGTGGTCGTTTTGCAGACCACTCCATTACTTCTTCACCTCCGTGTATCACGTTGACGATTTGTTTTGGAGATAGAGGTTTTGGGGGCTCCTGCATGTTCTTCATGTATGCATGTTTACCTTTTTCACTGAACAATTCTGTCAAATAGCCCTGTTTCAATAATTGTTCTAACTCACCTTGCAAAAATCTGCAATCTGCAGTTCTGTGTCCATGATCATTATGGAATTCACACCAGAGATCTAGGTTCCTCTTATTCAGATTCGACCTCATCTCTTTGGGCCATCGAACCTTATCACCCAAATTTCTTAACACTGAAATTAGTTCAGAGGTACTTACATTAAAGGTATAATCCCCAATTCGCGCATTACCTCTAGGTCGTTGATCTTGATCCCTTCTGGATCTAGATGAGGATGAGCCCGCATCTCTTCTTGGTGGTCCATAATCTGACCTGGTGTTTTCGAACCTGGGACGAGTTTCCCGTCCTGATGGTCCCAAGTTAGGATCGTACCTGTTTTTACCTGATCTCCTGTCTGATTCTAAACGTCTGGATCTGGTATAATCTTCCTCTTTCGGACGAGCAATGGTATCTTCTTCTATTCGAAGTTTAGTATTATACCTGTTATAAACATCGTTCCACGTTGTAGCTGGGAATTCTCTCAAGCTTTCCTTGAGTCTTCTCCTGGCTTCTGAGCTTTTGTCATTTAGATTACTTGCGAATACCATGGCTGCCCAATTATTAGGCACCCTTGGTAGTTGCATTCTTTCTCATTGAAACCTGCCTACAAATTCACGAAGTAGTTCCGTGTCTCCTTGTTTTATATTAAAGATGTCCTCCATCCTTTTCTCTACTTTTTGCGCACCGGAGTGTGCCTTTATGAAAGAATCTGCAAGCTCAGCAAAAGAATCAATAGAGTTTTCAGGGAGAAGAGAATACCAGGTTAGCTCCCCTTTGATAAGTGTTTCTCCAAATTTTTTAACTAGGACCGACTCAATTTCTTGTTTTGTTAAGTCGTTGCCCTTCACTCCGATGGTAAAAGTAGTTACATGGTCGCGTGGGTCGGTTGTCCCGTCATATTTAGGCACGTCATGCATTTTAAACTTCTTTGGAATGGGTACGGGTGCTGCGCTTGGTTTCCAAGGTTGTTGAGAATATTTATCAACGTCAATGCCTTTGATAACAGGTGGTACTCCAGGAATTTTTTTGATTCGATCGTTTTGTTCCTTCACCTATTTCTGCAAAGTTAGTAATAAAGTCTGTAATTCAGATTTATTAGACATACCTGGTCTTGCTTCGCGCGATTCATTAGGAGTATCTCCCCTTCCTGAGTTTTCCAACCCAGATTGAGGATTTTCCATGGTGATGATATTATAGGGGGGGTGTCTGTGGTGCAAGTAACGCTGCCGGTAATCCCCTCGCAAATTCTTGCAAAGCTTGGCTCACATATTGTGCAATCATTTTCTTTAACCGATCTTATTCCACCGTTTGATCATTATTATCATTGTTGTTATTGGATCTTTCTGTGGATTGTTCCCTTGAACCACGTGGGGTTCCTGAAGGCGATGGAACTGGGGTTCCATTCCTTTGCTGGTTGTTGTCGTTGGAGTTCGACATAGTTCAGAGGATATAGCTTGAAAAGCAAACAAAGATTATCATATTCCCGGTAACGGAAACAATTTGTTTAACAAAAAATTAGATCCTTTGACCAAAGCTATTTTTAGGATGAACACGGGTTTCTGATAACCAAGGCAAGACTGATTGTAAGTAATAAAGAAAAATCAATGATATGTACGAAAAGTAAAGTGTAAGCAATAGTAGTTCGGATGTCCCTTTACATGTTATATTTTACTCCCTTATATAGGGAATTTCCTAATATAACGTCTGCCTTTTTTAGTGATTGAGCATTAATGACTAATTATGACATTAATGTAACGTTACAATGAGTAACCGTAACTGTTGCGTGAATATTGTGTAACGTGTGGATCACTAATTGAAGATCTCTGAATCTGCCCTTTGTTCCGCCCAGATACATTTTGACCGTGTCTCTTCATCTTCTCAATTAGGTTGAGACTTCCGTAGCTAATTAACCCGTGGGCGTGATTTGACGTGCCTCTTTTCATCATACCTCTTCATAGAGTCCCGTCTAGCTGTCGTGTCTTCATTGCTCCACGTAGACTGCTGAGTCACCAAGATTTATTACATGCGTGAAGCTCTTTTTTACCAATATGATGGTTGTGGATGCTTTTGGGATGAATTTGGGGGTGAGCCCAATGAAAATATTGAACAAACTCCTAATGATGACGCAATACATTTTTTTGAACAGTTAGAGGAAGCTAGTCGTCCATTAAGGGAAGGAAGTCCGCACTCTGAGCTGTCTGTTGTAGTTAGATTACTAAGTATAAAATCTGATTGGAATATTTCTCAAGCAGCCATGGACTCTTTCATTGACCTTATGAGTGAACTAGTTGACCCTGATATCAACTTACCTGGTGATTTCTATAAGGCAAAGAGATTGGTTTCTAAGTTAGGACTTTCGTCAATGAGAATTGATTGTTGTGAAGATGGTTGAATGTTATATTATAAAGATGATGAAACTTTAAACAGTTGTAAATTTTGCGACAAGCCTCGTTTCAAGAGGCTTTCCAGCGGGAATATGGTCGCTATCAAGGCGATACATTATTTAGTGAGGATCAACTGATGAAGCTTAAACTGATGAGGAAGAAGAATTCTCAGACGAGGAACAATACGTCGATGAGCTTTAAAAAGCTGGTTTCTTTAATAACTCTCATTTTATAACTAGTTTCTTATATGTTTCAATCTAAATATGTATTATATTATGTAGATGACAGGCAAGAGTCGAGGTAACGATGACCCTACTGGTTCTCGGGGTCGAGAAAAGGCTAGGAAGGGAAAGAGGAGGGTACAAGATAATCCTCCATCTTTTCCACCCTCTTCAGAGATGCCGATGCCTGCGTCTATATCTTATCCTCCACCCGATGGCTATTATGAGGTGCCACAGCATCACCAGCCCTACATCTTTGTGCAGACACTAGGTCTTTCTTCACAGGGCCATCGGACTGTACGTCCGTCATACAGTCCAGCTGCCTCACGACCATATGGATCACATCCATCTGTGTCACAGCCACAGAGGTCACATGCATCAGCATCACAACCATCAGTGTCATAACCGCTTGCGGTCGATCCAGCTATGTCGCAGTCACAGGGATCACAACCATCTTCATCAGGGACTCCATCTATTTCAGGCCTTCGCCTGCAAGATAGTAGCTCTGACCCCCCTACACCTTCCACACATGCCTCTAATGTACAAGTTTTGGACGATGATGCTGATGATGACGAGGAGGTGCATTATGATCAGTATGGCAGGATCATCATAGTCCCTGAGGGTGATGGGTAAGAGTAATTTGTTATTTTTACGTTTATTATTTTGTACAGTTTGTACTAAGATATTAATGTGTTCTCCATTTTTGTTAAATTGCAGGTTCATCCCGAGTAATATTACTACGAGGATAATCACCAAAGCCACCAGAAAGCTTTATGATTCCCCCTATACGAGTTGGAGTGAATTCCCATTCACGATGAATGAGCAAATTTTCAATGAATTTAAGGTATACATATTCTTTTAAGAAGTATAATTATTTATATTTATGATATTTCCATATAATATTTAACTTTTGAAATACAGAGCAAGTGTGTATGGGAACACCGCTATAGCGCGGAAGTGGCTGCAAATTTTAATCTCAAAGCTCGGAAGCGGTTGTCGCATAGTTTCTCCAAAGCTAGACAATTCAACAAGAAGCCTGGCTGGTTGCTTCAACATTTATGGGAGGATTTTCAAAGGCAATTGCTTACAGCAACCTTCTTACAGAAGAGCGAAAAGGAAGAAATCTCGCGCATCCGAGAAGGGAGGATCCTTGCACACTGGAGGTGCGATAAGCCAAGGGACAATAAAAAGAAGATTGGTACGTAATTGATTAATTTATTTTAATTTTCAAAGTATATCTATTCTGTTTATTAAATAAAATTTATGAGTTTTCAGGAAAAGAAGTTGGGGCATCCAATGAAGCAAGATGAGTTATTCAAGGAGACTCATATTGTCAAGAAGAAGAAAGAGACAGATCAAGAAGGTGGGTTGAGGGCCGAGCCTCGACTGTACATGTAAGTTTTCACTTTTCATTAAGTATTGATTTACACTTATATAAATTTTGAAATACTAATTCAATGTAGTTTTTCTTATAGGATCGCTTCACAGCTGACGTGGAGGAATTCATACGCAGTCAGCCACCTAATGAGTCGGGCGAGGCAATCCAAATTTCGGACGAGGATGCTGAAAGAATATGGATGGAGGTTGCTGGCGGTGCAAAATGGGGGAAGGTATACGGGCTTCCTACTAAGAAGTTCCATCGCTACCATTGTGGAATGCAAGGAATAGGGACTTCCTCGAAAGGCGAGCAACTTCGTGGGGAGGCCTCTCCGCTATGCGGGAGACTGTGACAAAGCTCACATACGAGCTAGAAGCGGCCAAGGAAAGAGAAAAGCTTAGAGATGCTCAGTACGTTGGCATGCAAGCTCAGTACCATGGCATGCAAGCTCAGCTCAAAGCTCTCCTAGCTTTTGGAGCTTTTCCGATTCCCTAGTCTCGCGAGTCATCACCAGAGGCTCAACTTGAACGTGAGCGTTCCTTCCGTCCTCCCCGTGATCGTTATTCTCGTCCTCCACAAAATGACCCTTCTCATTACCGTCTTGATAATGAATATTCATCAGACGGTGATGATAATGATGTTGAATGAAACAGTCCTTGAGTACTTTTATATACTTTGAACTAGACAATATAAACGGTTTTCGAACGGGCTTGTAATAAGTGTTAACTTAGTTTTGTTAGTTTAATGTGTTAGTTCTATTGAACTTTATACTTTGTTGGTTTTAATGTTGGTGTGTTATTGTTGTTGTTGTTGTTGTTGTTGTTGTTGTGTTGTTGTTGTTGCTGTTGGTTTAATTGTTGGTATCGTTGTTGTTGTTGTTGTTGTTGCTTGTAATAAGAAATTTGGTATGCTGGCAGGTGGTGTAGCTGCCAAAACAGGCAGTTTCTGCCAAAATTATACCCAGAAAAGCGACCAAATTTAAATAGAAAAGCGACCAACTTTGGTCGATATTGGTCGATATTCTGTTAAAAAACAAAAATCCTGGGAATTAGCGACCAAATGTGGTCGCTTATATTTAAAAAAAATTAAAAAAATTTAAAAAAAAAAAGCGACCAACTTTGGTCGCTATATTTCAGATTTAAAAATATAATATTTGGTTTACAGACCAAAGTTGGTCGCTATATTTTGAATAATAATAAATAAAAAAAAACGTAATTTAATTATAGAGACCAATTTTGGTCGCTAAATTTATATTATTAAAATATTAAAGTGACCAAAGTTGGTCGCTATATTGTATACCCGGAATATTTGGCCCCTAATATAAAGGGCCTAACAAAATAGCGACCAAGCCCTGTTGGACTCATTTGGTCGCTTTTTCACTGTTTAGCGACCATCTTTGGTCGCTTTTGGTGGTCGCTTTTTTCCGAATTTTTAGTAGTGACACTATTATATTGGGAGAAATTCAAAAATATCCAGATTTACAAATGGTCATTCAAAAATAGCCAGACTTTTAAAAGATATCGAAATTTAGCCACTTTTCATGTAAAGATAAATTTGAACGAAAATATTGTTCAAAATCCGAAAAATACTCCAGTATATTATACTTGAGATCCAGCATAAGTATACTGGAACTCCAGCATATTATACTAGAATTCCAGCATAAGTATACTAGAACTCCAACATAATATAATGGAGTTCCAGCATAAGTATACTGGAACTCCAACATAATATACTGGAGTTCCAGCAAAGTATACCGGTCTTTATAATATGCTGAAAGTTCATACATTGGTGCTCGAATCTCCAGTATATTATGCTGGAACTTTCCGCGTGTTAGAGTTCCAGGAAGTTCATACACAGGTGCACTGAACCACAGTATATTATGCTGGACCGGTCTCTGTTACAGCAAAATAGTAACTGTTTTTCAATGACTTGACAAACGGTGATTATTTTTAAATAACCAGTCCGAAAACTGGCTAGCTCGTGCTATTTTTACTATTATATTTCTCATTGCATCGTTGAATTACAAGGAAGTGAAAATTCATACAACTGCAACTGAAGCGTAATAATTGTATAAGCAAGCAATTTAGAAATACAACCACATATCAAGAAGACCAGATGGTTGGTGCCCGTGCTGTCCGACATGGTTATTTGTAATATTTTTTCAGCTACAAGATTATATAAAAATTAATGCCGACAAGTTACTTTCACATAACATATAAAAGTTTCATAGTACCATTTACTTCCATTCAACATAATAAAGTTTCATGACATTTACATGCACTGAAGTATAAAGTTTAAAACCTTTATTTTGTGCATCAATATGGGCACTTGTCTGGACCAATTCATCCATAACTGATTATTCTAAGCAACACACAAAGTGGAGTCACACCAGCACTGACGCCTTAATTAAGAAGTTTTCTGACCTACAAAATAAACGCAACCAATCAGAACAAGACAAGAATGTTGAGCTCCATGAGGCTAACTTCAAACAATACATATTTCTTAGGAATAAAACAGAGATCAGTGCAGAATGTAACAAAAAATTGACAATTTAATAGGAAAAATAATTCAAAAAGTTTGTAAAACGATGAAAGTTCTTCGAGTCTAGTTTCTAACGCGTCAAATTATTCGTCATTTGGACACTCCTACACAAAATTATAACCAAATTACCAAAGGCTGTAAAAAGTGATCCTATGGCAAATTCTGCGATCTCAGATTCATTTTGCGGACCGCAAAAGTGATCAGCAACCGCAAAATGATCGCAAAATTGCCCAGTGTAGCCCAGTTTTGGGCACCAGTTTCGCGATCTATTACGCAACCCGCATAGCTATTCTGCGACCGAAGACCTAGTTTCGGAGGGTTCATTTACCTATTTTCATAATCCGATCCCATTTGATAAATAGGCTTTGGGGATTATTTTGGGGCAATTTTTTGAAGGTTTTAGAGAGAGCTAAGAGAATTTTAGAGAGACGGAGGAAATCATCCAATTTTGCACCAATCCTCAAGAATCAAGGAAGCTAATCACTAGATCATTATCTTTCTGGGTAAGTCCTACTTCTAAGATTTCATACAAGAGATTATGAGCTCGAATATATATTATGGGGTTGGAAATAGGCCATGCATGTGACACAAAGTTGTAGTGTGTGGAGTAATGAACCATTTTGGATAGTTTCTTGTTGAAATTGGTTGAGGGATGAAAGGATCTCCATTGTAGAGTCTTGTAGTCTATTTCTCATGTTAGGTGTTTGACAAAATTCATAAGAGATTTACATCATGGGAATCCTTCTAATTATTAATCGATTTTCACTACCTTCCTATAGATTGTTATTACTAGACGTGTTGGGGCGTTGTTGTAACTTAAGGAATGCTCGAACGAGGTATGTTAGCTAAACTTTCTCTCTTAGAATCGCATTCCACAAATGTTTCCATAAGTTCAAGTATGGTTGACTCAAAATTCTTAATTTCTATATTCCGGGTTATTGCCTATAAACTTGACTATTCCAAAATTATCCTTATGAATAAAGATATATGTTCGAAGTATAAGTTGTG
Organism: Nicotiana paniculata; assembly: GCA_005239505.1. NCBI lineage: Eukaryota > Viridiplantae > Streptophyta > Magnoliopsida > Solanales > Solanaceae > Nicotiana > Nicotiana paniculata. The sequence continues at coordinate 31,141 of ML343104.1, read as the reverse complement.
TATTAAAACGTCATAGCTTTGAGCCGTGTTTCAAATAAAGGCTAGTATGCCAAATTGTGTGAGAAAACTCGACATGCTTAAGACTCATAATTGCTCATTTGTGTACCTAAAGTCTTGATTGAAAATGTATTGTTGGTAAACTATAAAGATGTTTGGAAGTGAAATAAGTGAACTGGGGATATGAAGTGTGACCAACGTGCCAAGAAAGAAAGTTATATTGGTGGCCAACGGTGCCGATGAAATAAAATGATTGATGTGAGAAAAGTTATGAAGTGAGCCTTGATTCAAGTGTTTAGAAATGACTTCGAAAGTGGATTTGCCTAAAAACTTATGTACTCAAGTCATGCCCAAATGTGATTTTGTTAACTAATGATATGTCTTGTAAGTCTTCCCAACGTGTTTTGAGCTCTTACATATTTATGGGTTGAAATTGTGTGTTGCTCTCTTTGGGGGAAAGTATTTCAAGAATTAAACAGTGATTTACTTGTCTATGATTTTAACTTGTGCTTCGATGCCAATCATTTTACTCAATTTATTGGAAAGAAATCTATTGTGTTTAAAGTTTTCATTTCTAATGAACTTAAAGTTGTGATTTTCAGAATATTCTATATGTTGATAATTATGATGATGATCCGTGAAAGGAAAGAAATAAAAGTGTGGACTGTGAAATATGGCCATTGTGTCATGAAAGAAGAATCATATGTATGGACAAAAGAGCTAATAAAATAATGATGTTGTAAGTGGTTAAAAGTACCAATAAAGTTATATACAATATGAAAGGTTATGAGGTAAATGGAATATGTATTTATATTTCCTTTGTATGCAAATTAGAAATGTCTTTCCCTTCAATTGGAATGAGATTGATGTGATAAAATTATTCTCCTTAATTGGGGTGAGATGATTGATAGAAAATGGTAATGTCTTGGGCGAGACGGCCTAGCCGATCAGGCCGTGATCAGATATCATGTCGTACATGTGATGGTGATTGTGCTGGAAATTGAAATTGAAATTGTGATTGTGGTAATATCTCGGGCGAGACGGCCTAGCCGATCGGGCCGCGATCCGATGCCATGCCGCACACATGGTGGTAATTGTGCGAGAAATTATGATTGAAATTGTGATTGTGGTTGATGTCTTTAAATAAGACGACCTAGCCGATCGGGTCGTGATCGAACTTCGTGCTAGATATACACACACACACACACACCACTGTAAATCTAGCACGAAGTCCGATCACGACCCGATCGGCTAGGTCGTCTTATTTAAAGACATCAACCACAATTACAATTTCAATCATAATTTCTCGCACAATTACCACTATGTGTGCGGCATGGCGTCGGATCACGGCCCCATATATATATATATATATATATATATATATATATATATATATATATATATATATATATATATATATT